>CABHPH010158572.1:14185-31335 GCA_902168325.1 Peromyscus nudipes
ATGCCTCCCAAACAGATCAAGCTAATCAACTGTGTCACTTATCCAGAGGGCCTGATCCAGTTGGGGCTCCTCAGCTATTGGTTCATAGTTCATGTGTTTCCATTCATTTGGCTATTTGTCCCTGTGCTTTATCCAACCTTGGTCTCAACAATTCTTGCTCATACAAACCCTCCTCTTTCTCGCCAATTGGACTCCTGGAGCTCCACCTGGGGCCTGGCCATGGATCTCTGCATCTGGTTCCCTCAGTCATTGGATGGGGTTTCTAGCACGACAATTAGAGTGTTTGGCCATCCTATCACCACAGTAGGTCAGTTCGGACTGTCTCTCAACCATTGCCAGTAGTCTATTGTGGGGGTGTCTTTGTGGATTTCTGTGGGCCTCTCTAGCACTTTGCTTCTTCTTATTCTAGAAGAGAAAGTAGGAAGTAGTCTTCCCAGAATTTTCATCTGCTTGCCCCACCTATACTTCCTGTCTGCCTACTGGCCAAACAAAGTTTTATTAAACCAGTGTACAAGGACATTATCCCACAGCAACTCTCTGCAGGCACCAGAAGGGGAGGTTGCCAGTCAGAGAGCCTGGCTTTCTCTGGCTCTTTCTGACACTAGGCTTTCACCATCAGGATGCTGTTGTTCATTTATTAATACAAGGAATACTTTCTCACTCTTGTATGATAGAAACTGTGAAGAAAGAAACACACTTACCTTCAAGTGGTTCCACATGTGCTAGTGGAGGGAGTCAATAATATTAGAATAAAATTCAACTCAGAGTTTAAATAGAAGCAAAGAAACAAGACACCACCAATCCAGAAGGATGTGTCAGTCATGTTCATATTGTCTCTTCAAGAAAAGCCTGGTTTAATTCATCTACCCTATAGACACTATGGGAGGACTCAGATGCTATGACCCTTGCTAAGGGACACAAGTCTAGTTTTGCAAAAGGAAGCATTGTGTGTCTTTGTGAGAGCAGGAAGTAATATCATCCTGAGCCCATATCCCATTTGGTTGCCCTCATAGGTTGAGAATCTCATTGTCTGCAGAATGACACTATCACTAACTTAAGGCTATCATTAATGAACAACAGCTGCAAGGAATAGTAAATCATATCTCACAGCCTTTAAATATAAAAACTGTTACTATGGCTTTTCTTAAGAGCTCATTTTAAACAGAAGGCAGAAGCATCACTATATATACTATGTATAAGAAGGGCATAAATTTATCTATATCATTTTCTTGGAACTTTTAATTTGATTTCAAAATATTTAATTAGAAGTTCACTTTGTGTAAATAAATAAGCCTAATTACTTTACTTTTAAGAAACTTAAAATCTATTTGGAAAGCACATTTGTGATACTCTGGACTGCAAACTCGTGTGTCAGGTACATAGACAGGTCATTCAGAAGGGAGATGACTGGGGTAGACAGTAAGACCAGGCTGCTGATGGGCAGGAGAAAAGGACTCCACAGAGTCAGGGACATCTGACTACAGCTCCTGGGACTGCTTAGGTTTTGTTTGGTTTTAGTGGGTGAAACAAAGAAGGGCTTTTGATGCCAAGAAAAATGGCAAGAGAATAATGAAAGTCATTACCAGCTGGGAGTGATGAGACATGCCCAGTTGCAGGGTAGAGCCTTGAACATACTGGTGCCCCACAGATCCAGATTTAATTGGCCTTTGGTGTGGTCTACACATCAGGATGTTTAAAAAAGGCCCACATTGTTCCAATGTGTGGCTAGGGCTGAGAACTTCTGTAGCAGAGAAGTATATTCAACTTGATACCAGGACAGACAAGGCAGAAGTGAAGGAAAATAGAATAATTTCTTGGACTAACATACAGGTGTGCTCTACATTTGACATTGTCATATGACACTGTCAACTACTAATGACAGAGTTCTACCACATCCCAATAACACCATACTGAAGGCCCAGTCTTTAACCCATTGTCCTTGGAGGCTACTCATCCACACTACAGCATCTGACTTTGTTCTTTTATTACCAAATATGGGGTCATAGCTCAGACATAGGGGTCACAGCTCAAGAAGTCAAGTTCAGCTAACTGTCCTCAAGAAGCCAATTAAGGTGGCTGAATTAATAGTAAAAAGGCATAAAAAAGAGATTTCTTTAATTTGTCCATATTTGAAAGAGGGACAAGGCAGGCTAGAGAACCTGTCTTCAGGGTTCTGAGCTGAGATTAAGGTTTGAATAGAGGCCCAGGGATATCCATACAGTTAAATCTAAGCAGTCCTAGCTAAGGTGTCCTTCCTCCCACCACTGACCCATTCTTCTTCTTCTTCTTCTTTTTTTTTTTTTTTTAAGATTTATTTATTTATTACGTATACAGTATTCTGCCTGCATGTGTCCCTGCAGGCCAGAAGAGGGCACCAGATCTCATTACAAGTGGTTGTGAGCCACTATGTGGTTGCTGGGAATTGAATTCAGGACCTCTGGAGGAGCAGTCGGTGCTCTTAACCACTGAGCCATCTCTCCAGCCCTCCATTCTCATCCTGGCAAACTACCAGAACTGTATGAAGTCTCTTCCAGAAGACAGGTTCGTTCCCCTCTGGCTTCCTGGGGGAAATTCCTATGTCTTTAGGGTCTATCATTTTAATTGTCTGATTGACAGATGCAGTGTCTTTGGTATCAGCATGGAAACACTGGGATTACAGACACACTTTACCCACAATACAACTCCTCAGTCTTCCTGTGCATATTTGTCTTAGACCAGCTGTCATCCACATGCTTAGACAGACATACACGTGTGTGCCCACACATACACAGGGGAGGGGTAGGGGATAGAATTTTAGCCTGGCATAAAAGTAGTCAGGTTTAAATGCATTATTTATCTTAAGTTAAGTTAAAAATAAAAGTAATATCCTTTAGATAAAAATAGTTTTCAGTGAGGCATGAAAACATAGCAATAGTTTTCTAGGCACAAAACTTCATGCATAGAAAATAAAGAAGTATATATGATTGCATTTTTGAGAACAGCAAAAATTCCAGCTACACCTGATAGAATGTGGAGTAAAAAGTAATTTGGATATATCAACAAAGATAATGAAAAATCGCAGCCCCCTTTCTATCCTGCAAATAGCAAAACCATGCAGTTCAATACTATTTTAATAAACAAAGGCAAAAGTCAAAATACAATTTGTCTTTCAGGACATATATTTGAGGTGGACCCAATAGGCCAATATTAAGGGCAAAATGCATAATGAGCATTTGGGACAGGATATTTCATTATTCCATTCAAGAGTCTCCATCTCAGTTGCTATATACCCTGAGACCCTGGAACACAGTGCTCAGGAACCTCCCCATGGGCTGAGTGACATGATGCTATCTGTTCCATATACCTTCACAGGAGTACTTGTTGTCATAGAAAAAGAATGAGCTTGGCTACAATGTTGTTTATTTGAAGTATAGATGTATTTTTTTCCTGAATGCATCTGTTAGATTCATTTCCAAAATGTTCAATTAAAGAATCACAAAGAACACTTTAGGGTGCCTATCTGGTTTCTTGCTATGAGCAGAATT
Source organism: Peromyscus nudipes (assembly GCA_902168325.1). Taxonomy (NCBI): domain Eukaryota; kingdom Metazoa; phylum Chordata; class Mammalia; order Rodentia; family Cricetidae; genus Peromyscus; species Peromyscus nudipes. The sequence goes on from CABHPH010158572.1 coordinate 17,710, forward strand.
AGGGAACACTACTCATGACTGGAGTACCTTGTTCCAGCTAGTGGGAAAGAACAACAGGTCAGAATTGAAGGGAGAAGGAAAATCAGCCAGCAGCTGCATTTTATATGGCTCCCATGTATACACTTGTAAGATAAATTGCTAAACGGTCTTATTAATAAAAAACCCAGAGCCAGATACTGGGGTAAAAACTGAGAGATCAGGGAAGCAGAAAGAAACCAGCCACATTCTTACCACTAGAAATCCTCAGCCAAAGAGAGCTACTTCCTGTGTGCTCACACCTATATCCTTTCTTTCCCTGCCATCTCACTTCCTCTCTCTGCCTAGCTCTATCACTTCCTGTATGTCTGTACAGACCTCCACATCTCTATGGTTAACTAGTACTGGGATTTGAGGCGTGTGCCACGACACCTGGCTCTGTTCCCAGTCAATGTGGCCTTGACTCACAGAGATCCCGATGAATCTCTGCCTCCCAAATGCTAGGATTAAAGGCATGTGCTACCACTACCTGACTTGTATGTTTAATATAGTGGCTGGCTTTTTCCTCTGATCTCCATGCAAGCTTTATTTATTAGGGCACAAATAAAATATCACCACATATTCCAGAACCCATATGTGTTCCAGAACCCAGATGACATGGGCTTCTTCATGTTCTGTTCCATTTAATCTTCACAAGAAACTTGCAATGGAAATTACTTCACTCTCTTCCCTATGGGAAGAAACAGAAGCTTCTGTTTCTGGAAAGCTAGTGATGTGTCTGTGTAGGCCTTGTATGGAAGAGGGTGAGTATAAATCTAAGAGGATTAATAAAGTGCTATTCCCAAGGCTTTAAGTGTTTGCCACAGCCTACCACAGTCTGGGCAGCCCCTTCCTTGGTACCTTTAGTTCTGACACTCTGTGGCCTTGGACAAAAAGTAAAACCTCTCAAGGTTTGATTCTTTGGCCTTTAGCTCAGTTGCCAATGCTCTTTTTGTGTTCTTGAAGAGATATTGCATGAACAAACCTAATAGCATATGTCAAAAAGTACTTTGCAAATTACAAGGTACTAAATGACTTTCGAGGGCCTTCATCCTGCATCTAAGAATGTAAGTGAAGCAATGTTGGAGCCATTGGCTTTGTGGTCTATATCTATGAAGTTGCATTTTAAACTTATAAAGATTTCTTGGCTGCAAGGATCTATGAATTATAGCGCTAGTCTGCAGCATATTCTATCTTATGTACAATTAGTTATTCTATAAATCAAACAAGTAAGTTGTTGGTGAATGAAGTCTATGCTATCTTTGAGCTGTCAGCAAAGTGTAACATGAGCCATAAACATCACAGCTCAATTTTTCTTTTCTAGACATTTTGGGCTTGGTTTCCAGCATCAGGTGACTGTTTTGAAAAAACACTCATGTAGCATGAATCTTAAAGAGTCTTATTAATAAAATCAAACCTGAGCCAGGTATTGGGGTGAACTGAAAGATCAGGGAACCAGAACAAGCCACAGCTAACCTCACCTGGACAACTTCTCAGCTGGTCTTGTTTCCTCAGACTGGAAGCTTCTGTGTCCTCATCCCAATGGCTCTCAACTGAACTGATGCTTCAAAGCCTGAAGCTTAACCAGCTAAAAGCTTCTAGTTTCTGGTCCTCATGCCTTATATACCTTTCTGCTATCTGCCATCACTCCCTGGGATTAAAGGCTCACTTTCTGAGATTAAAGGTGTGGGTCACCATGCCTGGCTGTTTAAAATGTGGCCTTGAACTCACAGAGATCCAGAGTGATTTCTACCTCTGGAGTGCTAGGATTAAAGGCGTGTGCTACCACTGCCTAACCTTTATATTTAATAGTGTGGCTGTTCTGTCTCTGACCCCAGATAAGTTTATTAGCGTGCACAATATTCTGGGGAACACAATACCACCACACACTCATGCTTACAGTTGATAATAGGGTAATCTAGAGCTCTCTCGCATGGGGAAGTGGGGGGAAGGAATGGGGGAGCTTTTCCCATTCTGATCTCCGTCAGCAGTTTATTTGGATACCATGAGATGAAAATGGATTGATGGAGGTGTTACGCTAATAATTGCGTCATCACCTGCTTTTTTTCTGAGAAGCTGATTCCTAAAGACTACTTCTCTGCTTTATGAAATTCTGATTCCCACCTCTGCTAAGAGCATCAGAAAGAGAAGAATAGGGAATGTCTCATAGTAGGTACTCAGCAAATATCTACTGGTATTGAAGCAACTGCTTCAATCAGACCACCCACATCTATTTTCTCAGCACTGTCTCCTGCTCTTCCTGCTCTCCTCCTCCTCTTCCTTCTCTTCCTCTTCCAGTTCCTTCTCCTCTTCTCTTCTTTCCTTTTCTCTTCTTCCTTCTCCTTCCTCTTCTCTTCTTTCTTCCCTCTTCCTCCTCTTCCTCACTTCTCCTTTTGCTTCTCTACTCTTCCTTTCTTTTCTTCCCCTTCTTTGGCCTTGCACACATGAGGCAAGCATCCTCCCACCATGCTGCATCATTAGACCTAGAACTGTTCATTTCTTAGTGCTTCTCTTGACTGATCTTTGGGATCTTATCTCAGGGACAGGACTGTCCATAGCCATCTGGATGGAATCTTAGCTAAGTGCTGTGGTTGTCTTACTGACTTCCAGTTAGCTCACAGTTTGTCATGTGGCTTTTTCTTGTCCCCTGAACCAAAGCCTTCTAGGGTGATTACAGACACTCCATGCAGCAATCATAGTTGGTTGAAGTTGACAGAATATAGACATTCTGGTTAGCATAGTTTGATATATTTTAGTATCTCCTACACAAGATCCTTTTCTATTTCTCAACAAAAATACAACCTTGTAATGGGAAATTTTGTGGAACAATTTATTCTTGATCTAGAAAGGTTTAAGTAGTTTATTGAAGTTGGTAAATGACCTGTATATACAAAATTAGAAATTATCTCTTCTAGTTTTCATCATTCTACTATTAGTCTGCCTTTTTAGCCATTAGCATGTAAATTAAAAAGGAATTGTTAATTTATTTGACCTTTTTGATTTTGCTCTAAAAACAGAAAATTGCTATGACTGCTCATGTATACCATCCTAATAAAGCCATGGCATTACAATCTATCATGACAGGGACATTTCATTGTCTTCATTCGCACAGTCATATCTTTTTTACATGTTAATATTGCCAAAATTGGCTGAATTGTAACCATTAAAAACATCTTAATACCCTTTCATGATTTGATGGATGGTATTTTCTTTCTTAGATCTATATAAAACCATAGCATATTGTCTCAGAATTGATATCAAGTTAAGAGTTAATCGCAAAATTTCAATTCGCATTTGGTGTTAGGCAGTATCTCATGGACACTCCTTTTCTATTTGTTCTCCTTCTCTGCACTGATGTGATGCTTAAAACTTTGTCAGATCCTAAATTTTGTTAATGTTGACTAAAAGGAGAGCTCTCACCTCAAAGAGAATAAAAGATAGTTAATTCTGGAGTCAAATACAAGTGGCCACAGCCTGAAAACACAGATTCAGGTTACCTGATCCCATATTAAGCATAGATTCCATTCTAAGCATAGGAATTCCTGGAATACCATATTCCAGTATGGTGACAGTTTCACAAAGTCTTTATAGTAAATGGTACAACGAAAATTACAATCAAGGCATGTTTAAAATACATTGGTGGGGACATCAGACAGACAGATTAGAGCAAACTGGGAAAAATTATGCTCTGGGCCTCAGATGTTATCTGATGATACTTTTAGCTTTGGGTTGGCAAAAGCTGGTGGTCTATTTGTACATTCTAAAAGGATTTTACCTCATAGTCACAAGGATGTTAGGACACAAAAAGAGGTTGACAACAAATTGCTATTTAGGGGGCTAAGATAGCTAAGCTAGTTTGTCTCTGGACCTATAAAACTTCTCCACAGTTATTGGAGTCAATCAGTTAATCAGCCTTGCAGAATGTTTGGAAGTAGGAGTTCAGTTTTCTTTCTGGGAATTTCATTTGTCCTTGGAGTTCTAGCTGATAATTAGATTTTTTTTTTAAGTAGATGAGCACACAGAACTCGCAAGGTAGAAATGAGATGTGGATACCTTCTCATCCACTGTTGGGATGGATATTGGGTTTAGATGATGACATGCTCCTGCACTAGAGTTTCTCTAGTATCCTGATTCCCAAATTAAAGTTTGATAAGCAGCCACAGCAAGTCCTGGTTCCATTCCGCTGGTACCCTCAATGAACTGGGATGTAATCTCTCACTGATAGTTTTCAAGGTGCCCAGAGAAGGTTGTTCACTCTAGTGATAAATTTTGAATAGTCCTAGAGACCTATTCTAGAATCCACTTTTCAGTCTTTCTAGGAATAATGCAAACACTGAATTATATGTGTAAAACCATTTCTTGCTTAAAAATACCTGGGACCAGTTTGGCTTCTACTGAGATACCTGACAGTAATAGCAATCATACATACCTTGAGTAAAAAATCAAAGAATAAGAGGTCCTTTAGCTATTTTCTTTAGAACAACTCTACTTTCTTCCTCTTCTTTTATTTGGACCTGATACATAAGAATCAGGAGTTGTCATGGGGTTAAAGGAAATAACAGAATGCAAATTATTTCCTTCAGAAAAAAATCCTGTACTTGCTTATTTCCATAAGATTATTTCATGACTAGAGAAGAAGCATTATCCTTTCAAGAGCAACTATAAATTTTTCTTTCTATCCAAAACAGAGGACTATAAGCAAATAAGTCAGTACTCATATAAATAAATCATTGTTAAATTATGGAAAAAGAAACATGCATAATACTTACCTATTTATCTCACCACTTGCCACTTGAAGAAAAATATTTTTATAGAATATCAACAAGAACAATCAGCATGACATTAAAGTGAGTCATTTCAATTTGCTCTAAATCAGATCTTCATTTACAGTACAGAGAATAGAACTTGTTAGTCACTGAATTTCAAGGTTATTGTCAAAATGGAAGATATCAGTGAACATCCTTGTATATACTTGGCAAAGAATTTGTAAGCTTAAGATGTAGGCCATGGTCTCTCAGTATTGTTCATAGTGCTGAAACTTCATGCCACTAACCTTCAAAGCAAAAAGAAACCTCGATAATAAGCACTCCTCATATTGAGTTATTTTCTCAGATCAGATTAAGTGGTACATATTTGAGACCAGTAATTGTCAAGTGAATGGAACCAATTAATCTACATCCCCATTTTGTTTTAGGTCCAGGATTCTTCAGCCACATGCACACCTATCCTTTTAGTGAAAACATCACTTTAGCAGATGTCACCTATGTTGAACACAAGGAGAAAAAATAAGCCATATAACTATTCCCAAAATAATGCTTTCATTTCTAATAACTGTCTAATAAAATCAAGCTGAGACCTCCAATGAAGATCTTCAATACAACGAATTTAAGCTTTAGAGTTGAATAAGATGAGAGCAAACACATCCCCCTGCCCCAACTTCAGTTATAGAAGGAATTTACATACTTCAATTCATTATGTTTCTTTTAAGTACAAGAATAAAAATTATGGAAAGGTTAAATAGCCATACCTCAAGCTTCAAAAGCAGTATAATTGATTATTGCAAATATTCTGTGAAAGCTCAAATTCTATCATACCAAATTATTAGTTTGGTGTTTCGGTAATTTTACTTAATTTTCCTGTATTTCTGAGTTTTTTAAAAAAGACAATAATATTTTATCTTCTTTTCAGTAAAATAAATTATAAGCAATACATCTATTAGAAAGGGACATAGAACCTAAAACATATGTACACAGAAAAATTATTAAAACTGTGACAAGATCTAAGGGCTAATTTCATTATCTATAGGATCTACCATATTTAGTGACTTGACTTTTGTGATTAAAAAACAAATTAAAGTATTTTTAAATGCTTAAGAAATACTCTATTATAGTACATAACATAATTAAGTGAGCATGAAATAACATTGAATCAGTAAGCTGTAAAGTTGGTCTTGTCCTTAATGTTTCCACAAACATGTGCCTATGCAGTGTAGAGATCCTTAGAACTACAAACTTACACATTTAAAAACAGTCAACCACTTGACTTTGTCAGCTTTCATACAGTAAATTTCTAAATTGTAAGGAGTTGTGCAAAACATTTTCTCTTTAAAGGGATACCTGTTGAACTTTACCTTTTTAAGATGCATCATGAAAAACAACAAAAATAAAGTTAAGAAGCACAAAAACAGTGGGCAGTTACCACATCACAAACATTAAATAAACTGGAAAATATCATCTATTATTTTAGAAAATTCCATTATTCATTCTTGAAACAAATCCACTTAATTCTACTGAATTGACTTTTTTAAATATTTGATCATAAGATTCAATTTATCCTCAGTACATGAAGGAATAATCTACAAAACTAGTTAACCAAAGGATATATGTGAGAAATGACAGCAGAGAAAGTAGGATAGCAAAGTTGCTAAATATGTGTGTTCATGAAGATACATATAAATGGACATTTCCATGTTCCAACCACCCAGTCCTAAATAAACACACAAAAGCTTATATTAATTACAAAATGCTTGGCCAACAGCTCAGGATTCTTACTAACTAACCCTTACATTTTAAGTTAACCCATATTCCTTATTTATGTTCTGCCATGTGGTGGTACCTTTGTTAGCATGGCACATTCATCCCCTGCTCCTTCTACATCTGCTGGTGACTCCTCTGAATCCACCCTTCTTCTTCCCATCATCCTTAGTTTGGTTGCCCTGCCTATATTTCCTGCCTGGCTGTTAGCCAATCAGTGTTTTATCAAACCAATTCATGTGACAAAACTTTACAATATACAAGAGGATTATTGCACAGCATTCCCCCTTTTTGTCTAATTAAAAAGAAATATTTTAACTTTAACATAGTAAGATTATATACAACAAAAACAGTTATCAAGTAAGAGCTATAGTTACAATATCCAGTCTATTTGTATTTGGCAAAATTAGAGACAATACTCTATAATCTATCTTATCTTTGGGGAGTCTAAAGTTTTGAACCTAATTTATCTTTTGTTATAGCTAAAGAAAACTATAACTATCTACTCTTCAACTCCATCAAAGAACCCAGAGGGTAAAATGCTACTTAATGACAGGGACCTCAAGCTGCCTAGGCAGTCACCCAAAGTTCCTCTGCAACACTGAGGCATCCAACTCTGGCCTGCAGGCCTAGCATGTCTGAAAGACTTTCCTGTGAAGCAGGGGATTTTGAAGAACTGTCCTACCTTATCTTGGCAAAGTTCGGCAGTTGCCTTTCTTGCATCCTGCTGATCCAGTTTGGACAGTAACCATCAGCAATTGAGGCAAGGGAAGTTTCTTTGCCCATATGGCTAGCTTTTGCCATAAAAAAAAACAAACTCCTTATGGAGTTTCTTCAATGTCCATCATCTTCTCTAGAGTACATTGATGCTGCCAGGAACAGACATGGCTTACTGTCATGAAAAGTCTAAGTTATTAAAAAGTTTTAAATGCCATATTCTGTAGGTCTTTGAAGTGTTTGAAGATTATCTATCTAGAAAACCTAACTAACATGACTATAAGTTTGTCTATTATAGATGACTAATTATTATTAATCTGTATTTCTTAATTATACATTACATTTTAAATGAGTTACATAAACATAATATCTTAAACAAGAATAGAAATATACATATAACAAAATTAACTCTAAATTTGTATCAATAAACTAAAGTTCATACCAATGTAAAATATATAAGATTAATAATTGTTTTTTGAGCCGGGCAGTGGTGGCACATGCCTTTAATCCCAGCACTCAAGAGGCAGAGCCAGGCAGATCTTTGTGAATTTGAGGCCAGCCTGGTCTACAGAGCGAGATCCAGGACAGGCACCAAAACTACACAGAGAAACCCTGTCTCAAAAAACAACAACAACAAAAACAAACAAACAAACAAACAAAAAAGTTGTTTTTTGGATTAAAGTAGATTCAACAATTTACCCTTTTATCCTATCATTTTTATATCCTATCACCCTTTTTTTTCCTTTAGAAAGAGATCTTTGAATTTAACTTCTTTGTTTAGCTTTTCTTCTGACTATTACCAATAACAACTTGTTAACCAACCCCCCTTAAAATGATAATAAACATCCATGACCCATTTTGGGGAATGTGAATGTAGTTCTCTAGACTACTTCCTGCTGATTGGGGGCCCTGGTAATCTTCGGGGGACCCTGAGAAAATTCAGGAATATGGTCAAGTCTTGACTAGAGAATTTTCTGAGGCTGGACCATTTTAGCCAGCAACCTTAAGGCCATTCTGGATAAAGAACTCAGAGGAAACTGCAACAGAGGTGCTCTAAAATGTTGGATTATCTGGGCCATCTGTTCCCATCAAAGATTTTTCAGATGGTTTTCCTCAATCAAACCTGATTTTTCTTAACCCAGAGTGAATCCACAGTCTCTCATTTCCTGTGGAAATAAAAGCAGAATCTCTTTCCCAAAGTAACATATCTTTTGACTTAAATTTTGAAGTCAAGATATTTTAAAAATATATAAATTGGTTCAATCTAGCAACTTTCATAATCAAATTTCTTTTAACACTTATCATTTGTACATTAGTAGTGAAAATTTTTAAAGACAACACAAAGACATACAGTATCCAGACTCTGTGTATTTTCCATCTTTATGTGGCTTACTATATATTTTTATTACTCTATTCCTTTTTAAAGACTTTCTCTACCCTCTTTCTTTTCTCTCCCAAGTTTATGTATATTTTTAGACACACTGTAACCCATTTAGAATTTTTTTTTTCTGAATTTGTCTTTACTGCATATCTCTATCTTGTGCTGACCACATGAGTCTTTAAATTGCTAAGCAGCATAGCTAGGACAAGAGCAATAGCTTTGGTGGCAGACTGCCCCGCTCCTTAGTTCCCTGAGAGGCTAGTCTTATGGCAGAGGTACATTTACTGCCAGCTCTGAGAGCCATGTTTACTGCTTCAACTCTGGGAAATTTCTAGATCCATGCTGCCGCTGAGTAGTGTGTCACAGGCTGCTCATAAACACCAAATAAGTGTTTTGTAGTAGGGCCTCTCAAAAGAGCCATGACATTTTTGCCACTAACGATGAGTCAGGAAGACGTCTCTTAAAGAAGCCACTCTCTGCTTTCTGCCAGCAAACAAAGCCCATTAGAGAAGAGACGGCTACCAAGAAGTCATGCTTGATTCTATTCTTGTGTCTAGAATCCTTTTTTGGGCTTTGTCAGATTTTATGTGGAAATTTTGGCCCCACATTGGGTACCATATGTAAACAGACATTTCCATGTCCTGACCACCTGGTCCCAAATAAACACACAAAAGCTTATATTAATTACAAAATGCTTGGCCAACAGCTCTGGCTTATTACTAATTAACTCTTACATTTTAAGTTAACCTATATTCCTTATTTATGCTCTGCCATGTGGCAGAATCTTTATTAGCATGGCACATTCATATCCTGCTCCCTCTACATTTGCAGGATACTCCTCTGACTTCACCCTTTTCCTTCCCATCATCCTTAATTTGTTTGCCCCACCTATACTTCCTGCCTGGCTACTAGCCAATCAGCATTTTATTAAACCAATTTGAGTGCAAATCTTTATAGTGTACAAGAGGATTATTCCACAGCATATTTATACTGCCTAAATATAAAGGTGTAGATGATTCATATCTATTTGAGGAACTGTATGTGGATTATAAACTCCATGGAAAATGATTACATCAGCAAAATGGTAGAATAAAGGTTTGGTACCATCACTTCTGTAGAATACACTGATTTGGACACCCATAGATGAGAATACCTTTAAAGAAGCTGTAACTCATTTTGAAACCTGTGGTGGTTAGTTTTAATTGTCAGTTTGACACAATCTACAATCACCTGGGAAGGAAGTCTCAATTAGGGATTATCTAGATCAGATTTTGCTATGAACATGTCTGTGCTACAACTATGGACATGTCTTTATTATGAAAAGTGAGATGGGAAGACATATCAACAGTGGGTGCCACCATTCCATAAGCTGAGGATTCTGGGCTATATAACAGTGAAGAAAGTGAGCGGAGCACTACTGTGGACACATCCAAGCACTGCTCTTTGCTCTTAACTGTGGGTGTGTTATGACTAGAGCTTTGGGTTTCTACTACCTTGATTTTCACAATGATGAACTATTACTGAAATTGTGAACCAAACAAACCTTTTCTCCTTTAAGTTGCTTTTGTCAGAGTATTTTATCAGAGTAACAAGAGATGAGACTGAGACAAGTACCTACAACTTAGAGTGCCCAAATTGCTACTCCAAATGGACTCCATAAGACACGTTATAATCAAATTGTCAAAGATCAATGACATAATAGAATGAGGTTGTTGTGGGAGATGAAGTATCTAAGCAGGCATGAGGCAGGTGAGTGAATGACAGATTTGAACAAAAATATTATATACATGTACAAAATTCTCAAATAATGATTTAAAAAAACACTAAGCCATAATTATAGATTAGTGAATAGCATATGTTTTCATTGCCACCTGCATCCATTTGGTGGATTTTGTTAGACCTTGGGAATAGAAAGAAGTATATATAACTTGTCTTTATATCATAAAATCTAGGACATGGACAAAAGCATAGAAGTAGAAAGGTGCATGAATTTCTTAGACTGGTAGACTGAGGCAATAAATGAGGGAGGTATGAGAATCTGGACCAGTGAGGTCTGCCTAGTACTGTGAACTTTTCCTGACCAATACGGTACATAACCTGCCATAGAAAACCTTGAGTACAGTCCAAGACATTGAAATTTGACAGTATAATCAAATCCATGTACTTTAAAAAGCTCTCTATTGTTTCATTTTATGAATGACCTAGAAAATTTAGAATACATTATCTAGGCAATTATTATAATATTACCAACAAATAGTTTTTGTAAATATTAAAAAACCCTGAGTTTTCACATTCTTTCTAAATTCATAAATTTCATAAACTCATGCTATTTTCATATTGCAGAGTTTGGGGAAATGTTATTATTTTAGAAATACTAACCCAGGATCTGCACATCACAAAATTTATAATGTTTCCAACAACAAAGAACAAAATTGAATAAATGTAGAGGCTTCTAATAAACATATTTATGAGGTGGAGAATTCATTTAAAACAGATAACCCAAAAAATGTAGCATAGATCTCTAATACTGCTTTCATATAAAATTGAAGGATAAGAAACAGGAATCCCATTGCTAAAACACGTATGATTTCTTTAAATAAAGTTTTGTAAATTTGAAAAAGCCACTTTTTATTTTTATTGTATTCCCTTAGCAAAATAAGTGGCTACTGCGGAAATTTGAAATACAGGCATAAATAGAGCAATTATATGGTAATATGAAGAATTGAAACAGATTCACTTCCAAAGCACAGACAAGTATCAGCCAGTAATGTGAACCTCAAGAGTTCAGTCTATTAATATTCAAATACTTGTGACATTTGTGACAACTCATATGTGCGTGTATGTGTGTGTGTGTATACATGTTCAAACAAGTATATACATGTTTACCTGTGTGTACATGTGTGTTTACATCTCCCTCTTTCCCGTGTGCGTGCGTGCGTGCGTGTGTGCGTGCGTGCGTGCGTGCGTGCGTGCGTGCGTGTGTGTGTGTGTGTGTGTGTGTGTGTGTATGTGAAGGGTGGGCTCAGGTATGTATTGTGATAAGAGGTCAATCTTGGGTATTCTTAGGATTTGCCCACCTTGATTTTTGGTAAAAGATTTCATTGGGACCTGAGGATTGCCAATTAATCTAGGCTTCCTGGTCGATGAGCCTCAAGGATCTATCTCTGCCTCATCAGCCCTTGGATGACAGGCATGAACCACAAGGGCTATCTTTTTAATGTGGTACTGGGAATTAAACTCACGTCTTGGTGCTCATGTGGTAAGCCCTTTACTGACTAAGACACCTCTCCAACCCCTTACAACATGGTAAAACAGGGAGATGCTACATAGCTTCCAGTGTCACCGGGGGTGGGGGGGTGGGGGGGTGGGGGGTGGGGGGGTGGAAGGGCTTGGATGCAGAGGGGTAGGCTGTTCCTATACTTAAGAGTGCTAGGAACTTTCTCTCCTCGCCACTTTAAAGCATCCTTAACAGTTCTTGTGATATCAGTGCTACATCTTAGACACTCAGAAACACAAAGCATGATGTAGATATACTGACCCCTCCCCAAAATTTGTTTTTGTTGATGTGTCTGTGTGTACATCCATGTGACTGATATTCACTTGTGCAGATGCCCTTTGAGGCCAGAAGAGGGTGTCTGAGTCTCCTGGACTGGATGAAGAGCGTGGTGCTTGTGAGCTTCTCCTAACCACTGAATCATCTTTCCAGCCCAGACACACTCTGCAAGTGGTGAATATAGGATCTGAATTTCTTTCTTTCTCTTTTTATTACTAGTTATTGCCTCCATATTGTGCATTTCTTCCTAAAAGCAAGCTCTATTTTTTGCTGCCAAAATATTTTTATGATAACCTGAACTGATTTTTCTCTTATGTTTCATTTTAAAATTGTGAGTTGCATTTTTCCTCCTTTCTATTTTTCTCTTGTCTCAATCATGAGTTTGGGAAAAATAAGAACTATGCTGGTTTTATTTAGACTGAGAACATTCCAAAACATTTGGCTGCACCTCGAATTCCTGTTAAAATAATATTATTTATAACTTTCTGCTTGGTCAATTTTATTTCAGCTTTGGCTGCTTTCCCCAGAAGACTGTTCTATCTCATTGATAGTGAGGTTGATGGCTTGGAAACCTGGATCACCAAATATCTTTCAAGCAAGACTCTGGGGCTTTGCTTCTTTGATGCATAGAAGCTCCTTAGGCACTTGCTTCACCCATTCTACTGCAAATACCTGCATGATATCACTCTCATGGACCTAGGTGTGGGATATGAACAGGGAGAAAGCCATGATTCACACAGAGAGAAAGTCATGGGTTCACAATAACACAATAACAGAATCTATTCATCACCACCATAGGTCACATTTTGGAACCTAACTTTGGGGTGGTATAGCCATTTCTCTGGATGTTTTCTGAGGAATACAAACCCTCTTTCTCCTACATTACTCCTCAGGAGGGTTATTATCCTTAGCAGATTTGTTTAGCTGCTAGAGCAGCATGGAACCTTCCATTGACTTTTGAGCAGATCATTTGATTTTCAGACCAGAAATGAGGTGAAAGGCAAACTGGTGGAACCATGACCGCATCCATTACCAAGAACAGGGATGTGACTTTGACAGAGCAGACTTGAAAGCAAGGCCCTGTGCCCCCTCTCCCCCACACTGGATGCTACTTATAATAGCAAAGCAATGTGAAGTCCAGAGGTTAGGGATTTGTTATTTAGAAATTTAAACAAATAGGGTCTCCAAAGGGCCATTGAAACAGTGGTCAGTGAAGTTGAGAACAGTAGTTCTCAATAGTATATTCCAGGAAGAGCTGTCCTAAAGGATCAGAGAGAAAGATAGAGACACAGAGAGACATGCAGACAGACAGACACAGAGAAAGGCAGACAGAGATAGAGACAGAGACATAGAGAGACACAGAGAAAGACACACAGAGAGACAGAAAGACAGAGACAGGCAGAGAGAGAGAGAGAGAGAGAGAGAGA
>CABHPH010158572.1:31435-51477 GCA_902168325.1 Peromyscus nudipes
GTATTGTGAATGACTTCTTAAACAGAAATAGGAATTAAAAGTCAATGAAAACCTGGAGGAAATGAGGTTCTCCTTTGAGGATAGATGGTTTTTTTTTTTTTACTTTATTTTTTCTGGTCAGGAAAAATTGGATCACAGAACCAAATTTATGAGATTAAAACTCTCAATACAGTGTTCATTAGCTGGTATTGGTGCTGAGAGAGATAAAAGCTTCAAGCTGCACTGTGCAATCAAAATGTACATTTCTTCATGTATTCTTTAGGGGTAAAATATGCAGTACCTCCTTGGACTGCTGTTGGAGGCTGGTGTCATTGCTTTTTTAATTTTTTTGTGCTTTTCTCCAAATTCTATATTTTCTTTAAACTTTACCCTCTAAGTACCAAGGCATCTGTGGGTCTTTAAAGATTATGAAATCCAGCTTGACACATGAGCCGTAACTCATGCTGTACTAGGTTTCACTGCTTACATGAGATCCACTGCCAAGTTTAGGGCAACAGAGTCAGCCACAGACCTTAGACCATAAGTAAAGTGTATAGGTAGGGTACACTACGTTCCACCTGGAGAAGTCACACTCTGAGGACAGGCCCTTAAATTGGATGGTAATGCAGCTAGCAGTTTGTCCTTCACAGTGTCTGAAGTCTGTCCTGCCCTGTTGCAGGTGTGAGTCTTCATACTGTGGGTAATCTGTGTCATCCTCTGTCCAAACTCCTGAAGTGGGTGAGGGAAAACACAGTTATGTGAGACAGAGTGGGCATATATGTGGGAGAGAGATAGAGACAGTCGGAATGGGAGGATAATATTAAATTGATTTGACATCATGTTCAAGGATTATGGTAACCAAAAAGAAAATCTAATTATCAATTATTCAAGATGATGATAAAATTACGAGACCTGTTTCCCAGCTGTTACAATCAGAGCAAACTGTGAAGGTAGTGATGAAGGATGGGACAACTGACTCATTGCTGGATGCTCTACAAGGATGTATTCCTATCGTTCTAGCTGTTCTTATTTCTTTTTATGTTAATAAAACTTCTGCATGTTTAAAGAATTTCTTGAGAGTAATGTTAATAATATGTTCTTCTAACTTATTGAACTGATTTCATAACATTTATGTTTTTTCCCTCGTGTTTTCGGTAACTGTAACTGGTTCAAACCACTACCAGGTCAAAGGGCAGAAGAGCACTGGTGCTTGTCCTGGCCTGTGGCCCTGCCTTTGCCAGCCTCTTGTATGAGACTATATTTTTGATTTATAATTTTTGGAAAATGTGAAGCATCATGCCCTGTTCCAGAAGGTTCTTCAATGATCTGGCCTCTATGAATACAAAGAAAAAGTACTCTGAAATTGTTCTCTTGGTAGTATGAAGAAGAGATGGCTTTATATTAATTTGCCTTTGCTTTTATATCTGTTTCCATTCTTCCTGTATTAAAATTGTAATACAGTCAATCATATTGGGTGCTTGGAAAATAAGGACTGTCGGAGGGAAAAGACAGAAATGGTTTGGTGTCATAGTGATCTCAATCACAAACTCAAGTGGCTCTAACAAGCATAATATTTATGAAATGCATTGTCTAGACTCTTTCTAGAAGCTGCAGTTAATGGAAGAATGAATATTTTAAGATGCCACTTAGTGACTTTGTTTTAGAAAAAAACATAAGTTGTTCTTCTAGTTTTGCAATTGGGGTACACCTGCTGTGATGCCTCCCCACCCCCACCCCTGGAATCTGAGAACGAGTGAAATCAACAGCTAGATAATCAGCTGGAGGCAGAGGGAACAGGATCATTGTTTTTATGTTTGTAATTGCAAATGGAAACATTACTTAATGAAGCCAAGCTTTACCAGGGGCCCACTTAACAATGTTTTCTTGGCTTTAGAGAAAAAGGGCTAGAAATCTGTTTGCCTTAGAAAGCTGGGAAGGGATTAAAAATTGCTGTTCAAAAGGAAATAATCCAGTTGTCTAGATGTGGAGTTTTTATATGCTAAATCAGCCTGATCCTGGAGTCAAAGTTACTACAGAAAAATGTGCTTAGGCTTCACTTAACTATTTAGAAGAGACTCAATAGCACCTTAGAAGTGGCTCCGTAGTTCCAATCCCAAAGAGCACAGACAGGGAGCCATAGGCAGTCACTACAGGGCACAAGAAGAGAGACAAATCCAAAACTTGGAACCAACCTAGAGGCATAGGACTTGTAATCCCAGCTGGTTAGGAGGCTGAATTGGAAGATTATAAATTCAAGATCAATCCAGGTCACATAGTTTGACTATGTCTCAAAATAAAACCTAAAAAGAGGGTAAGAGGTACAGCTTTCAGAAAAAAAAATGTAGAAGCACAGAACAAGTAGTTAACAAACACAACAGTAACATAATAAACCAACTCTGAACTGGACTCACTCTCAATGAGTTCATCTGGTGAAGCCCACATATAACAGGTGAGATCTAGTACTGTCTAGTAAGCCAAGTGCCACCTGTAACAACAATGGAACTGTTGCAATAGCACATCAAATTCTAATCACAGGGATTTCTTTGAAGAACCAGACTGGGAAAAAGATTACAATGCAGTAAGCTAATTACTTTAATGTTACATAGTTCTACAAAGGCAATACTAAATGAAGAGGGTTGGTTATCCCAGAATAATTAAAAACAAGCGTCAAGAATGCTCATTTGTCAGAAGACCTCTGGCGATTGTCAGTAAATCAAGCAAGCTCTACAGCTCTGACAAACATCCATCACTGAGACCATCAGTAACACACAATGAAAGTACCTTGCAACTGAAATATTAAAACAAAATAGGATCAGAGTTTTTTTAAAAAATAGAATTTTGTGTTTGATTCTCCCTAATCATTTATCATATCTAACATATTTATGTTGCTGTCTCTGAGTAATGCAGATCTAATTAACATTCACCAAGAATTAAGCTGACCAGGCACTGTGGTAGGGATTTTTATTCGATGTATCTTACTGAAGTAGCTTGATGGAGAAAGTTTGGACAATTCAGTCAAGTGATTATTTAGAGTAATGAGTACTTTCATGTAATCTTGAGACTTCCATAAGATGAAATCTCTCTTGTCATCATCACTAGCATTATTATTTTCTCATGATGGACAGCAAATCTTGCCTGAGTCTATGCTTTACAGAGTGATCAAGGCATGCTGGTACCTTTGAGAGTTTGGGTGTTCCTCCCCCCAATCCCCCAAAGTCCAAGTCAAAATTATAAACACCTTGGCAGGGTGCAATTTTCTGTCCTTATCAAATGAAAACTAATTTTATTCTTCCTTTGTGACAAGTATGTGAAATTAATGAGTTTCAATAAAATATCTCTTTCAGGGTTTAGAGAGATGGCAAAGTGGTTAAGAGTATTTGTTGATTATCTTAGATCTCTGTTGCTGTGATAAACACGGTTACCAAAGGCAGCTTGTGGAGGAGAGGATGTGTTTTGTTTACACTTCCACATCACAGTCAATCACCCAGGGAAATCAGGGCAGGACTCTGCAGACAGGAACTGACACAGAAGTCATGAGGAGCCTTGCTCACTGGCTTATTTCCTTGGACTTGCCCAGTGTGCTTTCTTAGAATTCCCAGGACCACTAGCTCAGGGGTGGCACTGCCTTCAGTGAGCTGTGCCCTCATCCATCAATCACCAGTCAATATGGTGCACCACAGGCTTGCCCAGAGGCTAATCTGGTAACATTTTATCAATCGAGGTTTCCTTTTTCAAAATGATTCTAACTCGTCTCAAGTTGACATAAAAGTAGCCAGCACACTGCTCTTACAGAGGCCTGAGTTTGGTTCCCAGTACCCACACAGTGCTGCTCACATCCTCCTGAGTCTCCAGAGTACTTTTCTAGCCTTCACAGGCATCTGAATGCATGTGTAGATACACACAAAGACACACAGTCATATATACATAAGTCAGTAATAAAATAAATTTCTAAAAATTTAGTAAATTAATTAAAATGTCTCTTGCAAATTGGTCACTCCTTGCTTTTCTTTGTTTCTATGAATTCATCTTATCAGGTAGAACTGCTGCCTTTATTTCATGTAGTTTCTGCAGGGCAGAACACCAATCTTTTATATGCTTTGTTCAGTGTTCTCCTGTTTAAGTAAGGCTGATTTTTCCTCTCCATTTCTATTTCCATTTAGAAGTCTTTTGTTGGTTAATTCTGTGAGTTTTATGTTTTGACTGCTGTACATTACAAAATCCTTTAGATCAAACTGTATAGATGAAAGACCAATAAAATATATCTTATTTAATTACTTCAATCCTGTATCTTTGTTTAAATAAATTGGCCTTCATTCTCATACTTTTTAAAACCAACTTGGCTTTTGAATGAAGTACTTTTTGCATAAATAAGGTTATTCCTTGTAGGGAAAAATAGGAGTAATTATAACCTCACTTTAAAATACAGTGAAATTTAAATAGTGATAGTGTGATTGAAATATTCTGGCTTGAGATTTAGAGACCTGCATTATAATTCTGACCATTTTCTTAAGTATAATTGGGATCAGTTAATGTCTGGTTATTAGTCTTCCTTCTCTATGACACTGGGGTTGAATTAAAAAAAATTTTCAAAGGGTATTTGTAAGTTCTTAGACTCTGCAAGGGAGTATGTTATTAAATTACCCTTTGAGACATAAATCAAAATTATCCAGGAATTATAATTGTGCAACTTGTAGGCGTCAGTATGGATCTATTATGGAAAATCTGGAAGGAGTGACATTCCTATCCTGATCTTCCATGCTCCTTACTACTGTTGTTTGTGATCAAATACCTGACAGGAAGCAACTGGAGGGAGGGGAGTTTCATTTGTTTCAGGTTTGAGGGTGCACTCCTTCATGGTTGGGAAGGCATGATAGCAGGAAAGGCTGACACTTTGTGAGGAGCAAGAGGCTAATTGCTCAGATCTTTACAGATCAGAAAGTGGAGATAGGATGGGAAGTAGGGTTGAGCTGTTCCCCAAGGCCCCTTCTCCAGCAAAAACTCCTTCCTCCCTCTAAGTCCCACCTCTCAAACAACACCACTAGCAAGTTCTTCAAATGCATGAGCTTGTGGGGGTCACGTTATACTTAAATCATGGAACATGCTGTAGCTATAGTACATGCTACTGTGAGCTTGATTTAATTACTATGTTGTGAGCTATGTCTCTGTATGCAGCCTTGAAGTGCAGGTCCTCCTGCCTTAGCTTCCTGAGTGCTAAGATTGTACAATTAAGTTTAAACAGCATTAGTTAAAGTGTGAATTGCATTATCTGATTCTCATTACCAGCAAAGTTGGTCAATATAGATATGATATAGGCTATAAATGTCATTTTTAGTGGTCAAATCAGAAGTTTTTTAAAAATAAAAGAAACTGCACTGTTATATTTTGTTAGCTGTGTATATCCTAAATATCTCTCCTTGAAAATGTAATCAATTTTAAAACTAAAGAGATTATTAAATGTGTTGCATTAAAAATAAAACCAAACACAACCCAGATCTTCAAAATCTGATGCCTATTTTACAATTACAATACAGCTCACTTCAGATCATCCACATGCCAAGTACTCTATATCCACGCATAGCTACAGCTACAATAGCAAATAATGTAAGTCAAGATAAAATACTTCAGTCACAACATTTAAAGCTGCTTATTCAAATATGTGAAAAATTGCTTTGTATTCAACTGAATTTCAATTAACCTTTGGAAAAGATTGTGTGTGCTGGGTTTTGACAATGTGGCCCAGCACTCATTGTCACCCAGCATACATTACAAAAATGTCAATCATCTTTTGGAGAAAGTAGGTTGTGCAGTGAATCCCAATTATCTGGTGCCCATGACAGCAGTGTGATGGCTTTGCCTGGGGTTTCAAAACTGGACTCAACTTGAAAGTGACATAGCTCATTGTGTTCTTCCCCAAACTGATGCTATATCAGAAAATCTATTTTTCTGCTGCCTCTAGAATATTGACCACTGCCCCAGGCTTATGAAGGCATCATGTCTGCTGCACACCAACAGCTCCTCACTCAGATCCAAAGCAGGGAAGGCTCCTTCAGATTGCACAGTTTTTCAATGAGTGATTGAGTGAAACTATTATGTGATAATTAGTTTATTTAGATAAAATATTTAAGGAAATATAGAATTAATTAAATTAAAAATTAAACTAAGAAACTTAATTTCACTTTTCATCTAAAATTATTTATTCACATTTTTCATTATACTGCTTTATTTCTGTGTTATATTGGGGTAGGTAGTGAGTACTCAC
Source organism: Peromyscus nudipes (assembly GCA_902168325.1). Lineage (NCBI taxonomy): Eukaryota > Metazoa > Chordata > Mammalia > Rodentia > Cricetidae > Peromyscus > Peromyscus nudipes. The sequence continues at coordinate 37,674 of CABHPH010158572.1, forward strand.
ATGCCACACCTTGTGTGTGAAGGTCAGAAAATAACATGTGGGAGTCATCTCTGTTCTCTCTATACCATGAGGGTCTTAGTGATAGAATTCAGGTCAGAAGCCTTAGTGGCAAGTACCTTTACCCACTGGGTCGTGTTACCTGCCCTTTCCGCATTGTAAAGATTGTCTTTGTGTGTCAATTTGTGTGCATGTGAATTTAGACACACATGCGCAGAAAATAACCTCAAGTGTTGGTCTTTATTGTCCATCTTTGTTGAGACAGGACTCTTGTTTGTTGCTGTGTATGTCATGTTAGCGTCTCTAGAAGTTTCCAGGCATTTTCTCTGCTTCCCATCTTGCCTTAGAAGTGTAAGGATTATAGATGCAGGCTACCATGTCAGGCTTTACATGGGTTCTAGAAATCTGAACTCAGATCCTCACACTTCTATGATGTGATAATTAATGTTAATTGTCTACTTGACATACTCTAGAATCTTCTGGGGAACAGGCAGGCACAAGCCTGTGGGAGATTGTCTTGGTTGAGCTGAGCCCACTCTTGTATTCATTTCTCTTTGCTCCTTGTCTGTGAATGCAATGTGGCTAACTACTTCAGCCTCTAGCTGCCTTGAGCTCCCCACCATGATGGACTGTACCCTTGAACTGTGAGTAAAAATAATCCCTTCACCTCTTATATTGCTTTTGTCAGGGTATTTTATCACAGCATCAGAAAAGGAAACAGTGACATATAGCAAGCATTGTACCTGCTGAGCCACCTCTACAGCTTCATTTATCTCTTTTTCTTTTAGTTTTGTACTTGTCTAAAATGGGAGTATGAGGCATTTTGTAAAGCTCTCATTTAGGACTTGGCTAGAATTTGGTTTGAGTCAGATTAGACATGTGCCTCCACCCCACTAAACAGATTTTTCTGTAATGTCTTTTGTGACAAGTTAATTCACAACTATATATATTTTCTTCATGAAATTTCAAACTATAACCAAGTCCCATAACTCAGATTGTTAACCGAATCCAAGCAAAGTTTTAAATGCATGTTATTTTAAGAATGAATAATCTCCACAGACACAGATAGCTTAAAGTATATGTTAAATGTATTGAGTTAATAGAAAACATTAGGATGTGTTTGAGATTAAACTTAGTTCCTTGTGCACACTAGGTAGGTGTTCTATATTGAGCTGGCCTGTCACCCAAGACCCTAAGATTCAAATCCAGGTTTTTCTCCTGATTCTTGATCTGGGACTAGTTTTGACAACTTCTTTAAGTAGTTGTTCTCTCTGAAATCAAGAATTTTTGAGACAGTGTCTCATGTACCCTCAGGTGGCCTCTACCTTCTTATGGGTCAGAAGATGACATTGAATTTCTGATCTTCCTGTCTCCATCTCTCAAGGGCTGAAATTACAACTGTGGGCTAGCATGAATATTTTCTGCTGTGTTAGCAAAGAACCAAGAGCATTATGGGTGCTAGACAAGTAACCTACCAAGTGAGCCACAATCCCAGCCCTGAAGTTAGGATTTTAAGATGCTCAATTAAAAAGGCAATGAATGTGTGGACCTAAGCTGTCCTTAGGAATGTTTAATTGTCTGTCAGTCTAACAACTTCTAAATCTGGTACTTTGAACAACTGTAGTGGAATCTCTTATAGTGCTGACCTTAGATAGTGATTTTAGGCTATTTTTCCCCATCCAAATTGGGGTCTCTCAGAGTTGATCTTAGGATTTTAAACTTTATCACAGATGATTTTTCATATAACCAGACTAGGGACTCACGAATATTTTGTCCTATAGCTGAGAAAATAGATGAATAAAGAATTTAAATATGTACATATATGTCAAAGCCAATGGATGTCAAACCTAGCATCAGAGTCCACATGAGATATCCCTAGAAGATAATTATTTTAGCCATACTCTATATAACTAATGAAAGAAGCGGCAATTTTAGCTGTCCTTTCAATTATGGTGCTTTTGTCATTTAGTTTGAGTTTTCTGAGGATCAAGTGCATGGCCTAGTATATGCTAAACAAAGACTCAACTAGTGAGCTACATGCCCAGCTTCAACATTCAGGATTTTATAAAAATGGTTCTGTTCTTTTCTTTTGGCTGTGGCAAAACACCAGGAAAAGCAACTTGAGGAGTAAAGGCATTATTGGAGCACATTGTGAGGCGACAGTCCATCGTGGTAGGGAAGGCATGGTGACAGGAAGTCAGGAGGAAGAGAAAGATGGATGTTCATCCTCAGCTTGTATTCTCTTTTTGATTTGGTGTAGGATCCCGACCCATTCAGGGTGGCTCTTCCTTTAGTTAAGCCACTCTAGAAATGCCTCATCTTACATATATCCAGAAGTGTGTCTCCTAGGTGATTCCAATTCCAGTCATGTTAAAAATGAAGATTAACCATTTACTTGAGTCAAATTAGTCAAACAGATCACCATTCTGTAGTCATTCTACTTAAGCTTTTAATATGACTTTTGAAGTAATATTCTTCAGAGAACTCTGCAAGTGAGGTCTCCTAAGCACATCTCTAGTTTTCAAGGTATATGTGGTTTTAGATAATGGAAAAGGATACTAATTTTTTTGTGTGTGTATGTGTTCATGTGGTGGCTGTTATCATGTATGTAAATTTTATGCAAATTTAGCACATTTTGTGTTCCACAACTTATGGTACTCATAACTATTTTATTCTGCAAAAGTTGGCCTTCAGGTGATGATCTATGTAGCCTCCTAGAGTTCTGTGACATTTATCACCATCTTACTTGGATACATGATTTTCAATATATGAAAAAGGGCTGAAGTAAGACTCTGGTTTTCTTCTTCTCTTGGCTAAATTATTCTCAGCAAATATATGGGGATCATTCCTTGAACTTTCTTCTCTAGTTCTGAGGTATATCTCCAATTGATTCATTTTTGCCACAAAAATGAAAGTCACTCAGATTACAATTTTATTGAATAAAAAGATATATTCTCAGATGTATGGAAAATCTTGCTAAGTGTTATTAGTCTTAAATGTGACTGTTTGCCAGGAGCTAAATTTAGGAAGAAGCCATTCCTTTTTGTGTAGCTATAGAGAAAAATCTAAGGGGTGATGATTTCATTAATTTTCAGAGCCTTACAGCCAGCTGGCAGAGGCTTTCCTATATGATTGTAGCTTACTGCCTTTGAAATTACTTTCTATTCTTAAATTAACCTGTCTGAGCTAAAATGACACAATAGTGATAATAGTGTGATAAAATTGACTTCTTTGTGTAATCTTAAAGCATCTTAACTAACTTAAATAATAGTATTCTGAGTTTATGACTGCCAAAACTACTCCATAAAAAAGAGATTGGTGTTAGGAACATTTATAGAGCCCCTCCTTAGTTTTAGTGATAAAGAACCTTTAAAAATTGAGTCTTATATATATAAGAAGAGACAGAGATTTTAACCATCAAGAAGATGGGATCTATCCATGTAAAACCTCATTATCTCATGGCCTTATTTGTGCTGTAAAGAGCACCAAGCTTGAACCAGATGGTCCAGAGTCAGGTGAGAGTCCTGTCATTTTGCCTGTATGAAATTTGGTCAGAGGGTAAACTTCTTTGGGTCTAGAGACTTTCTTCAGCAAAGTGAGGATGCTAATACCAATGTTACCTTCTTCACAGGGCGTTACAAAAGAAATATTGGAAACAAAGGAAGCCCTGCCTTATGTAGCTCTAAGGATTTATCTCATGGAGAAGGACAGGAGAGTAGATGGTTGCAGTTTATAATACAAACACCCTACAGGGTTCCCAGAGTCCTAAGCTAGGAGAGAGGTATATGTGAATAAAAGGAGAGAAGATGATCAACAAGTACACAGAAGATGAGTGTCATGAGACTGTGAGGAGGGTGCCACCAGGGAAGAGGCTCAGGGAAAATTTATTAGGGTAAAGGGGAGTCGATACACTAGTGAGTGGATAGATGGAATCATGGACAGGTAAGCCTCTGCATTTCCCTCCAAAGAAACCATCAGACATAATCTTCTTTGGAATACCTGCTTAATAGACAAAGGCTTTAGGGTGGCCTATAATCATTTAGGTTTAACATTTAAGCTTCTTATATATTTTAAACTATGTGTGTAAATATATATGTATGTGCATGTGTGTGGGTATGTGGAGACTAGATGTCCATCCTAGGAGTTGTTCCTCAGGAACCTTCCACTTTGTTTTTCAGAGACAGTGTCTCTCGCTGGCCAGAAACTCATCAAGTAGGCTAGGCTGTCTGACTAACTATCTCCAGGAATCTTCTTCCCACCTCCTCTGCTCTAGGATTACAAATATTTACTACCACACCCAGATTTTTATGTGGGTTCTGAGGGATCAAACACAGGTCCTCATACTTGTACAGCACACACTTTACCCACTGATCCCTTAAACTTTCACATAAATTCCAAACATTGGTGTTTCTTGGATATGGCTAATGGTAGGTGAGCTAGCTGAGCTGTGTTACCCTGAGGAGATGCTCTGCCTTAATTAAGTGGAATTGGAATCTTTCCTTGGAACAGAATTCTGCTTTAAAAGTAACAGAAAATGTCTCCTCTCTTTGATACGTTGAAATGCTTTTCCAGTGAGCATGTGAAATGCCTAGACAAGTGGAAGTCTGTTCTGTGTATCAGCTTGTGATTGCCAGCATGGAAAGTTGCCACAAAACATTACAATTCATGTTTAACCTGCAACAATAAAAGTTAGTTTCCATTTTACATTTTGGAGACCCTCCAAATTATAAATATGAGAAGTAGATTACTAAGACTTGCTTGAGTCAGTGTTTGGAGATAAGAATACAGCCAAATTTCACAAGGTTCCAAAGTGTTACTTCAGGAGCAAATACATCCATGAGAATCAGTTTTCTGTGTGATGCTGGTGAGATAGAGTGCTAAACTATTAAAAGAATGCAGCACCAGGGGCTGGAGAGATTGTCCAGCAGTTAGAGCACTTGCTGCTCTCTCAAAGGAACGGAGTTCAGTTACCAGCACCCATGTCAGGTGGCTCACAACCACCTTTAACTCTAGCTCCCCGGGATTTGAGAACCTTTTCTGGCCTCCCTGAACACCTGCGCGCGTACGTGTACACACACACACACACACACACACACACACACACACACACAAACACACACACACACACACACACAAATAAATAAAAGTAAATATTTTAAACAAAACAGTACCTGTCCATAACATGTTCTCATTGAACAATGAAACACCATCCAAAACCATGCGCTACTTTTTTCATGGTGTGGCCTGGGAATCCCTATCATGAATATTCATGATTCCCACCATTAACATTCATCCACTTCTTTCTCTGTACACCATTCAGTTTTCAAGCACCAATATGTGCTACAAAATTCTTATTATGTACTAGACTAGATATGAGCCCTGGAAATAATGGGCCCCTGGTCTGAAAGACCCTGGCCACTGGTTGGTTAAAGCAGGAGGTCAGATGAGTTGTGTTTTAGTTAGGGTCTCTATTGCTATGATGAGACACCATTACCATAGCAACGTTTTTAAGGAAGATATTTATTTGGGGCTGACTTAAAGGTTTGAGGTTTAGTTCATTATCATCACAGAAGAAAGCATGGCAACACACGGGCAGACATCATGCTGGAGAAGAAGCCAAGAGTTCTACGTCCAGGCAGGCAGGAGGCAGAGGAAGTGACACTGGGCCAGGCTTGAGTTTCTGAAACTCCAAGTCCACCCCCAGTGACACACTTAATCTCACAAGCTAGTGATTTGTCCTTTCAGTTGAGTCTACTTAGCCCAAAGAAGACTTAAAACACGGAAAACAAGGAACCTTCATTCTGATTACACTTTCTGGAAGACATCTTTATTTTCTAGACCAATTGCTCACGAATTAGTATCCCAAGAGTGTATGTGCTCTAAATTGTGTCCTTATAATTTTTAAGAGCTAAAATGGCTTGGGAAACTTTCTAATTTGATTCCCAAGAAAACCAAGTACAAATATGGTCAAAATGAGATATCATTTTAAGACTAAATTCAATAAGAAACATTTAGTATAGTAAGGTCTATTTTTGTACTAAATATTTAATATCATTTACTAAAAAATTAGTATGCAATATAGATTTTAAAGATTAAGCAAGGTGCCTTTGTAGTCCTTCTTATATCCAATTACATTGTATGCCATTCATTTATAGTATCCATTCAGACATCAAATTAGATAAATCCCGTTTACTAAATCTCCACTTTTTTCCTTTGTTAGAGAAAATATTGGCCCCAGTGTACCCAGTAAGTTATTGGTAAAAGAGAATTCTAATCTGTTGATGATTGACTTAAAATTTTCTCCTGCATTTCCAATATGGACATGGATGGTATGTGCACAATCAGAAATAGATCTTTTTGGTGATGTCCCAAAAAGGAAAGACAGACAGATAGACAGAAGGAAAGAAGAAAAGAAAGAAGGAAGTGAAAGAAAACTGTTTATAGTTGGTATTTCTCCTTCTTCCAGCACCAGTGTTGATGAAGGTGTGGCTCTGAAGTAAGCTGTTATTTTGTTGCCTCTTTGAATGGCAAGGATGAGGATACAATGGGAGAGGCCACTGGGGTCATCATCTCTGTAATCATCAGCCTCTTCAGCAACAAATAGGCTGCCCTGTACTTTTTGTAAAATGTTACAAGTGGGGGAAAATTTTTTATCTCTTTGAAATTTAGTGTCTTCTCATTTTCCTATATCATTTGGTAGAAAAAAATTTAAAGCAAAGTGTTCTGCTTTAAAGGTACTGAGTGAATTCTTTTTTTTTTTCATGAGAAAAGAAAAGCAATTTTTAAATGCTAAAAATAGCTTCTTTGTACGAAAATATCACATACTCAAAGACATTTATATAAGAAAGAAAAGACTCATCCTCTGAATTTAAATATACAGGAAGATAAATGTTACAGACAGAACAGGAAGGAATTAGTGTGGATAAGCTGAGAACACAAACCCTTATTTGCAGTTACCTAGTCCCAAAGTCTCGACATTTATCGTGTTTATGAGGCTTTAGGCTCCTGGTAGGATCTGAGACTGATAATCAAGGCCTGAATCCATGTCTTGAAGAGACAGGCATTTCTAAACTCTTTTTTTTTTAAACTTTTCTGCCTTTCATTTCATAGTTTCCAATGTCATGTTCACCACTAGGTAAAGCAGGAAGCAAGGTAGGTATAGAAGATAGCTCTCACCTTTGGGACAGAAACAAAATCTTACAATTTTCTTTGTCTTTAAATCTTTAAATCATAGTTACACCTTGCACCCATATACTTCAAAGAGACTCTTTATCTATTATTTACATATAGCCCACTATCAACCAGCACAGATTATCTTGATGGAAAATGTTACAATCATACCATCTTCATGTGGTCTTCAGTTTTACCAACCCCTGTACCAGCTCTACAGCTGTACCTGTTTTAACTCTACAATGAAGAGCACTGGCCTTTTTAAGACATTCCCACCAAGGTAAGAAGCAATAAGAGCACACATATTTTATGATTGTTCTTATGGATCCAGTCATGATAATGAATGCCAGCTTGTCTTTTAGCTGATACACTGTTGCTTTGGAATTGGGCCATATGTAGAAGATGGAAACAGTAGAATGGGGAATATTCTGGTGAAAGCTTTAAGTGTTTTCAACCCATTGTTCATAGAATTTTGATCTATGAGGAAGCTAGCACCAGGGGAGCAATCTTATAGGAAACCCAAGGTCAGAGCAGAAATTTAGCAACATTTTTGTCTGTGGTAGCATAGAAAGTAAAAAGCTATGCCTAATGAGCTTGAGGATTTAGCTAAAGAGATTTCCAAAGAAAGCCGTTAGTTACTATCCAGCTTCTTTTTGTCATTTGTACAATGTGTGAGGTGAAAGAAGACCAGGGAGAGGGAAGTCAAGTCTGAAAGCTCTAAAATAATTCACTTAATCCAGCCTACCAAAACTTTTCAAAGCAATGAACTAGAAAATACTTTGAGCAAAGGTCAAAAGGCAGGACCTGGCATGAAAAAGGCTAGCCCAGGGTACAAAAAGAAGTCCGATGTGTAGCTGTAAACCTTTTTGTTAGAACCTCACAAATCTTACTGTTGAATCCAGCCAAGCTGAAGACCACTTAAAGAGATGAAGAGTATACTAAGAAGATTTTTCCAACCAGACAATAGAGCTGACAGGAAGTGAAAAGTTATGGCAGAAGCCAAGAGGGTTACCTAGAGAAAGTTTGTGAGCATGTTTTCCGCTGTTGTTTTTATCTAATAGATTTAGTCTCCACATGTTTCATAGAAAGTCTAGAAATTACTCAGAAGAGACATATACAGAAAAATGAGCTTGAGGATTTAACTAAAGAGATTTCCAAGGAAAGCCCAACTTCATTTTATCATTTGTACAATGGTTTAACCACTTTGGCCGAGGTTTAGAATGAAGCTACAGCCTTAGCTTCTCAGAATTTAAATACTTGCTTTTATCGAAATAAATAAATACATACAAAAACAAGTAAAAATAAAAATAGGAATAAAGTGAATGCAAAGGCTAAGATGGTGAAACAGAGAGTCTAGAGGCCACTGTGAGAAAACATGAAGAATTATTTCAGAGATTAGATCTAACCATTACCCTCCAGCTTTTGAATGGCTGAATTATAGAATTATTAAAAATAACACTGGTATCTTCACTCCTGTAGTATTAAATAGGACTTTATAGAGTGGTTATTTTCTGCCTATACCACAGCTATATGTTGACAGAGAAATGCATAATTTGCCTATTTTTCTTTCACAGTCCTACACATGACAATAGATGTCACTTAAGTAATTCTTCTTTACTGTTGATAAGCAGGGTCTCTTGCAGGTGTTGTATATTGATTTTCTCCAAATTGAAACATTCCCTCTTGGAAGGAGGCTGGTGAAACTTTGTAGAAGAGGGATTGGAAAGCTTGTGAGACCTGCAGGACCAGGAAGTGGGCTATGAGATTGTGTCTCCTTGAAACAACATGAAAACTTCACTCAAGATACTCAAATAATATGGCTACTTAAATAAGACCTAAACAAAGACAGCACCAATAGATATGTTATTATGGAAGAAGAAAATCCCACAACGCTATACCCCTAGACTAATAACTGCAGTATTGTGAGTTGATAGTACACTGTGTGAAAATGTATTGCTGTAGTTGATGTAATAAAGCTGAATAGCCAAAAGCTAGGAAGGAGGTGTAGGTGGGATTTCTGGAGAGAGGATTCTAGGAAGAAGGATAGAGTTGACAGCCATACAGAGAGGAAACAGGAGGTACAAGATGGAAGAAAGGTAATACTATGTGATAGAATGTAAATTAATATGAATGGGTTAATTTAAGTTTTAAGAGCTAGTTAGGAACAAGCCTACACTATCGGCCGAGTTTTCCTAATTAATAAGAAATCTCCATGTCATTATTTGGGAGCTGACTGGCAAGACAGTAAAAGACTCATTATACTGCAGAGAAAGGCAAAATTAGTCTTACTCTGGGATGAACAGCCTAATTGTTTCTTGTGTAGTTTGAAATAAAATGCCCCTCATAGGCTTGTAAATTTGAATGCTTGGTCTGCAGTTAGTCAAAGGAAGGATCAGGAGGTGTGCCTTGTTGGAGGAGGTATGTCTCTGGGGGTGGGCCTTGAGGTTTCAGATGCTCGAGTTAGACCCAGTGTCATTCTCTCTGATCCACAACTTACAGATCAGATGTAAACTCTCAACTCCAGAGTCATGTCTAGATGCCTGCCACCATGCTTCTCACCACAATGATCTTGGACTAGCCCTCTAAAACTGTAAGCAAGTCCACAATTAAGTACCGTCCTTTATAAGCTGTCTTTGTAATGGTATTTTGCTAAAGCAATAGTAACCCTAACTAAGACAGTTATCTAATACCAAGTGGTTAGCTGTGAGGACATTACAGTAAGGTCATACAAACAATACTAAATTGACTTAGCAGGTTGTATTTATATATTTATTATGTATGTGTATATAACTGTATTTGTGTATATGTAATATATATATATATATATATAAACTGTATTTGTGTATATGTAATAATAACAACCAAAGAAAAGAAGCCGTGAATAGGAGAAGGACTTAGGGGCCCTTAGAAGGGTTAGAGGGAAGAAAGACAAGGGAAGACATGATGTAGTTAATTGTATTTTAAGTAAAAATTTTAAAATTGAAACTCAGAGCTGGGTGGTGGTGGTACATGCCTTTAATCCTGACTCTTTGGGAGGCAGAGGCATGTAGATCTCTGAGTTCAAGGACTGCCTGGTCTACAGATACAGTTCCAGGACAACCAGGGCTATACAGAGAGAAACTCTGTCTGGAAAAACAAAACAAAACAAAAATCCAAAAAACTAAAACACTTCAGTAACAAGTGACACTTAGGAGGCCTGGGAAATAAAGAGAAAACACAAGTCTCAAGAAGTCCCCAAACTTAAAGGACTCAAAACTGCTCTGCAAGGCTATATGAACAGTAACAATTGCTGTAGAGAAAAGACTCTCCTCAATGTGCTGAGCTTCCTGCAAGCTGTGCAGGCAGCTGAAGGACACAGGTTTTCTGAATTGTGACCCACCTTGTAGTGGCATGCCATGGGCTTTTTTGTGATGCATCTGCCTTTCAGTCATCCATTGTGGTAATATTTTGTTTGTGCTCTAACAAATAAAGCTTACCTGGAGACCAGAGTATGGAGCTAGCCACTAGAGGCCAGATAGTGGTGGTATACACCTTTAATCCCAGCACTTGGGAGGAGGAGGAAACAGGAAGTGATTAGGGGTAGAGACAGGAGCTTGGCCCTTTCAGTTTGAGGATTCCTAGAGATAAGAAGTCTTTCTAGTGTCTGGCTGCTCTGCTTCTCTGATCTTTCAGCTTTCATCCTCAATATCTGACTCTGGGTTTTTATTAAGACCAATTAGAATTTGAGCTAAAATCCATATTTCTTTAAGTAACTCTTCACCTGCACTGTAGTGAACTCACTTGTTCATTCACTTAGACTTGGGTGGAATCACTTTTTTGGCTTATAATCTGTGCTTTATCTGGGTAAATGGATGTCAGCTAGCACAGTCTGTGTTTGAACTCCCTATGTAGCTGACACTGGCCTTGAACTCCTGATCCTCCTGTCTCTACCTTGTAAGTGTTAGGATTATAGGCATGTGCTACTATGCCCATAGAAAAACTATACTTGAGCAATTCAATCCACACTTGGTCTAGCTTACATGAAGAGATTTTTGGACTGTAAATTGATACTGTAGTGGGGAGAGTTTAGAGGTCCTAAGAGCAGTGAGTAGATTTTGGATTTGAGATCAATTGACTTTTGTTGCAGCCAGAAAATAGATGTGATGGACAGCCTCTAATACGGCCCTGCTGATCCTCACTTCCTAGAATTTATATCCGTTTATGATTCCTGACTGTTGTGTGATCTGAGCTCACTGTCTCACATCTAACAAACAAAATGTTGCAGACAATAGGATGCTCTGTTACTTTTCTCATCTCTATGACTGACCATCTGACAAGAAGCAACTTAAGGGAAGCAAATTTTATCCTGGCTTTGGTTTGAGGCTAATCCATCATGTTGGAAGGGCAGAGAGGTTGGAGTAACTGAAAGCTACAGTAGGAACTTATAGCTGCCTTGCTGTATCTGTGTGGATCAAGAAGTAGGGTATAATAGGAAGTGGGGCCAAGCTATAAACTTCAAGTCTCCCCTCTATAGATCCACTTTTCTAGTTAGTTCCCATTGTCCAAAGGTTCCACACCTTCCCCCAAACTACCATTAGCTGAGGACTAAGAGGTCCAGTATGGTAGCTGTGGGGGACATTTTACATCTAACCAGTAACAGATGTTAATTTTGCTGCCGGGTAGCCTGGAGTTTTTGTCTGAGAGGGAAGCTCTCTTGAATGACTTACCCTGTGGGAAGTAAGCTGCCATGCCATAAGGCAATGGTAGGCCCTTGGGAGTGAGCTTGAAAGCTGTTTTTCAGAAGCCTGTTAAGAGTTTTGAGAATAAGCTCAGGACAAAGTCCTCCCATAGCCAATCCTTGAAATAACTGCAGCCCAGCCAAACCTTGATTATAGCTCATGAGGGAACCAGATCCCAAAGTACTCAGCTAAGCTGCTGGCCAACTTCCACTGCACAGAGCTTGTTGGAAGATAAATGTTTGCTGTTTCAGCTTTTAAAGGATGAGACAATAATTCATGCAGAAATGGATAAAAAATACATTAGTGTTTTAGAGGACATACTATACTATAATATTCTAGTTGCTATTATGCAATGTTCTGTGAGGAAGCAATTCGCATCTGCTCAGTAAGATGACATTATCAATCAGTTCATCATCCTCCAAAGAGCATCATTTTCTAGTTTGTTGTCTTACATCTCTGCTGGCTTCCTGAAGATTTTGTTTTTCTGTTCCATTAGTTACAAAATGATAGCTAGAGGGCTGAAGGTATAGCTTAGTTCATAGAGTGACTACCCAGTCATAGGTTTGATGGCCATAACTCCAGAAACCAGACACAGTGGTATACATTTGCCTTTCCACTGGGGAATCGGAGACAAGATCAGGAGTTCAAGGTCATCCTTTGCTATGTAGTGACTTTGAGGATGGCCTGGGCTACATGTGACTCTGTTTCAGAATGATAGATAGAAAGAAAGGGAGCATTGATTGCTATGTGAGATCACCTTAGACAATGGATACCAACTTTAAAGGAGGCTTTCCCAGAGTCACACCTTAGTAGGTCGTGGGCTGGAACATTTTACTCTTGTGGTATTGAACATCTGACCTACAGCCTCAGAGCAAGTGCCCACTATGTAAATCTCCATTACTACGGGTCTGAGCTAACCTCCACTACTGTGAGTCTAAAATTTGAGCCCAATCCTGACAAAGAAAGTCTGAGCTCATCTGCTCTGCAGGAATGGAGCAGAGAACTGCAAAGGTTGTTGGTTCTGTCCTTGAAAAAAGGTGGCAATAGCTGACCTCAAATGCTGTTCCCCATGTGGGAGATGCTTGAACTAGCCAGTTGCTTTTGATTTTCAAGAACAGGAGCACCTGACCACAAGGGAAAATCAGAGAGGTGACTGAGGCATTTGGCCAAATGCAATGGAAACTCCTGCTAATACCTAAGACAACCATGCCAAGGCACAGAGGCTGGCCATGTGAGAAACTACCATGTGCCAGAGCACCTAGCCAATGCCTCACAAATCCTGGGTCATCCTGACACTGGTCATAGCTTCTGCTATTTTAAGGAGGTGGTAGAGTCTAAAAATAAAACAGAATTTCAGATTTGGTTTTATTTGAAGAATAACATTGGTTTTTTGTTTTGAGACACAATTTCTCAAACTCACAAGCTTCATGTTTCAGTATTCTAATTGCTGATTGCTAAAATTAGATGTCTACCTACCAAACTGATCTGCTGTTCCCTCCCCCACCATTCCCCTTTTCTTGCATCTCTCTTTTTTGTTGTTGTTTTTGTTTTGTTTTGTTTTGTTTTTTTCCATACAGGGTTTTTCTTCAATAGCCCAAGAGAGTAGAACTCATTATAAGGCTTAGGCTGGCCATGAACTAGAGGCAAGCCTCCTTCCTCAGACTCCTGAATTTACAGATGTACCCACCATGCCTGGCGATAACATCTTTTTAAAAGACACTAGGAACTAACATGATTTTGAAGTAGGATTTCAGTTTAGCTTTTTAACTAAATACTGATTTTTCATTGTTTTCTTATTAATTTTACAACAGACTTAAATTTCTTCAAAATTAAATCCTTTATATTTCTTTCTTTTAAATTTCAACATAGTTTTAAAAATTAACTTTTGGAGACACATCCCATTTATTATTATTATTATT
>CABHPH010158573.1:2349-40089 GCA_902168325.1 Peromyscus nudipes
CATCCCACCACTGGTTATTTATCCCAAGGACATGAAATCAGGATGCTGAAAAGGAACTTGCTTCCCATGCTTGTGTAGTTCATAGCAGCTGAAAGATGAAAGCATAAAAATCCATCACCGATAAGTGGATAAAGAGACTATGATTTATACCATGGAATACTTATTCAGACCTGAAAAATGGAATCCTGTCACCCGTGACAACATGGGTGAAACTGGAGGTCATTACGTTAAGCAAAATGAGCCAGCACAGAATGACAAATACCCAATACAAGAATTCTGTAGCCTGAAGAGTCAGGGCAGGGAGCAGGTGGAATGGGGAAGAGTTGATAAATAGGTGCTAAGTTACAGTGAGGTAGGAGCAGGAAGTTCTGGTTTGTTATGGTCCAGTAGGCTGATTATAAGTATCATTAATGGACTGTATATTTAACAAAACTAGGATTTTTTTTGTTTTTGCCAGAAAGAAATGGTATACCTCTGATGTGATATACATTTGAGGAGATAGGCATGCTTACCTGCCTTGAACAGTCCCCCACACAGACAGACAGATAGACAGACATACAGACACACACACACACACACACACACACACACATACACACACACATGCTTCATATTTAATGTATCAATGAACAAAATAAAATGGAAAACATATATGCTTGAGTGTAATTTGAATGTCTCCCAAGATCCATATGTACAGATAGACATGGTTCTTACAGAGGTGCTAATGGGAAGAGCTGTTACCTTTAAGGGTTGGGATCTAGAAGGAGGCTCTTAGGTCACCTGGAGTATGTCCTTAAAAGAGATTGTCAGACTCTTCCCACCTGTCCTCCCTGGCTCCTGAATGGAGATGTGGCCACTTACTCTTACTATTGCTGTCTATCATACTCCCCAGGGATGAGCCATGCAAGCCACAGTGCCTTTGAAGTTCCTCAATTTGTGAGCTACCGAAATCTTTCCCCTTCATGAATTAATTGCTTGGTGTATTGCTGTACTGATGCAAAGCTGACTAATACAGAAAAACTCCATTAAAGAATGACCCAAACTGCTATATACAAAACAACATTAATAATCACCTAAGGTAATGCAGTTTTAATTTAAAACTTTAATGGAATTTATTAAATGTATTAGGAAAAAACTGAATAAAATTACAGGATCTGTTGATGGTTTGGGTTTTTTTAAAAACCATAATTAATTTCAGAAGGAACACTCTGAAGTTATTACAGAAGCTTAAAGAAATACGAAACTTGGATCTTTATTTTAATGGCGTATTTGACTTAAGAGACTATCTAGGGCCTTCTGCTAAGCAAGGGAAGAAAGTAAGCCCCCTTCCATTCCTCTACCACTCCTTTCCAATTCCCAGTTAGCTTCCATTATGTCATCGAGATGACGTCAAGACTTCCGGTCTTTACATTCTGTTCTGCACTATCAATGGCTAGTTGACTTGTTTTAATTTTATATTTAAAGAATTTACCATTTACTTTCCTTTTTAAAAAAATGAAGGTGGGGCTGGAGAGATGGCTCAGGGGTTAAGAACACTGGCTGTTCTTCCAGAGGTCCTGAGTTCAATTCCCAGCACCCATGTGATGGCTCACAACCATCTGTAATAAGATCTGGTGCCCTCTTCTGGTATGAAGGCATACATTGCAAGCAGAACACTGTATACATAATTAATAAGTAAATCTTTTAAAAAAGAAAAGAAAAGAACTGGTATAATGGTCTTCTTAAAATAAAAATGAAGGTGAATGAATGATCTTTTTGGTCCCCTGGGTTCATCACGAAGGCATATTAGAAGGTTCTCTGATGTATCCCTGTTGCCTGTCCCCTATGCAGAGAATACTCGGTCAGCCTTCTGTCCCTCAAAACCTGCTCCGTTGTTCTCTTGTGTTGAATGCTCATGGCCAAATGTGGGACCCGATGGGGACTTTTGCTATTGCTCTACTAACCTTTTCTGCTCCTAGACCTATGGGCTCTTTAGCTAAGTTAGCACCTGGGCAGCTGTTCTCCACATTGTGTTTCGTTAGCACATGATAGTCCATGATTTGCTCATAAACTTTTTTTAGAGGAAGTCAATGATTCCATTTTATCTCAATATGTTCCTGTTCCTTTAGTTTTGTTCTTCTTAACAAACATTGCTGAGGCATTATGCTTGCCTGCCTCCCATACCCATCAGTGCTCTGAAAGAGCAACATCCATCTTGCTTGGTGGCTCTTTTCCAAATCATTTCACACCATCTGTTCCAACCTGTGTATCATCTCTCTAATCACAATAACTTATTTTATTGTTATTGCTTGTGAAGCAACCTTTGATTCTGTTTGGTTTTTATTTTTTGAACTTCATTATGTTTTGTACAATTTTTATTGCATATGCTTATTATTAATGCATATACAAAATGATTAATACATATATATACATAAAATTTCAAAATATAGACATCCCTTTTAGAGCTGAGTCCTCTAAAGTCTCTCATTCCCTGCACATTGTTCAGGTATGGGTCTCTGCGTTAGTTCCCATCTACTGCAAGAAGAAGCTTCTCTGATAAGGGTTGAGTGAGGCAATGACCTATGGATATAACAATTCATCCTTTTGTTGTTATGTTCCTTTAGCAGAATAATAATAATAGCTGAATAACAGTTGTAGCCGGACAATGGTGGCATACACCCTTAATGCCAGCATTTGGGAGGCAGAGGCAAGTGGATCTCTCTGAGTTTGAGGCCAGCCTGGTCTACAAAGTGTCCAGGAAAGCCAGGGCTACACAGTGAAAGCCTGTCTCGAAAAAAAAGAAAGAAAATAAAGGAAAGAAGAATAGTAGTAGGTTTCTCCCTAAAGCCCATGACCTACCTAGTCCCAAGTTCTTGGCCACCTTAGCAATGTCAGGTATAGGCTCCACCTCATAGAGTGGGCCTTAAGTCCAAAGGAAAGTGGCTGGTTACTCTCGTAAGGTTTGCTCTGCTCTTGCGCCAGCATGACTTGCGGGCACATCTCTGTCATAACACACAGGGTTTGTGGCTGGGTGATATCGATGATTACTTTTCTTCAGCAGCATGCAAGGCATCTTCCAGCACCACGAATGCTAGTCGGGAGGGGTGAAGCTTCCAGCTGGGTACCAGCTCAATCTCTCCATGTTCGATGACAGTCAGTTATGTCTTCAGCAGTAGGGCTTATCATCCGGTTATGGAGAATAACTCATAGCCTTGGCAGCAACCTGTGATGCCTGGGGAGTGGGTCTATGAGACCCCTTTGGCACTGAAGGTTTTATGTGGTGACATGACATGTCTAGTCGGCATTATATGGTGATTCCATCTGAACTGATTTCATATATGTATCAGGTAGCGTACACAAAATGAACTCCTTGGGGTTTTGTGGACTTTTTTTTTTACTTTGTTTTTTTAAAGTTCATTTTGAATTTTGGGGGGTTTGAGAGAAAGAGAACATGAAGTTAGGTGGGTAGGGAGGTGAGTAAGATCTGGGAAGAGTAGTGGGGGAAATAATATATTCAAAATACATCGTATAAATTTTTTTATGCAAAATAAGCCAACGACAATTCAAAATAGGCTTTATTGTTGTCCTTGACTCACCTTAACAGCTCCTGTTGTTTTCCTGCCTCTTTCTATTCTCTTCTAATCACCATAAAAATCTCAGACCTCACGTTTCAGCCTTTTCCCCCCTTCTTTGGGAATACAGAACCTGCTTGCCATTTTCTCTGGGGAGTACCTTGATCAGTTGCTTGTGTGACCTGCTTTAGATGCTTTCCCTGCACCCCAAGTCTTTCTACTTCAAATTCTCACCTTGGCTCGGAGGCCCAAATCCCAGGCTGGTGCTCTGAAGGCATCCCTCTGCTGGTGAACAGAACAAACCACGAGGATGAGCTAACACATTTCGTGAGGCTTGTCTTCAAGACCCTATCATCAAATCAGTTGTTTCCTTTACCCACACCTCTGTTCGAATTGACAGCATCTGAATGGTTGCTGGGACCAGGGATAGAGGTTTTAAACTATGTGATGCATTGTAATAATCCAGTTATTGCTGCCTCCATTTCTCCCTTCACCCCACTTCAGCTTTGGCATCCTTCCTCCATGAGGAGGCAAATAAATGTGGTTTCTCCTCCAGCTCCTGCTCACCCCCAGTTCTGCAAGGACAGTTTCTGCTGCTCTCAGGGATAGCACCTGGTCCTCAACCCAACATCTCTCTAATCAAAGGACTCTGAACAGGCATTTGAGGTTGTCCCAGCTTACTCCTGTGGAAATCTGCATCCCTCTTGGTGCTCAGGAAAGTTTTGTCATCACTAAATATTCCTTCTCACTTTGATGCAAATTTTTATGGTGTTTGGCAAGTGTGTTTCATAACTTAGTTGAGGTTACAGCCATTTCA
Source organism: Peromyscus nudipes (assembly GCA_902168325.1). Lineage (NCBI taxonomy): Eukaryota > Metazoa > Chordata > Mammalia > Rodentia > Cricetidae > Peromyscus > Peromyscus nudipes. Next base: position 6,718 of record CABHPH010158573.1, read on the forward strand.
TTGTTCACTGAAGAGTGTCTCTTTTATATATTCTCTTTGTGGTTTGTTGTTGAATTCCAAAGGAGAGGAATGAAAATTTTAAATGCCATTATTTTCATGTTAGCAGAAAATAAACAACTAAAATTTCCATATAATAAATATAAACAACTTTTTATTAAATACCACCAAACCAATTTTGTTCATATAACACGATGGTTAAAAAACTATCAAGCCGGGCAGGGTGGCGCACGCCTTTCATCCCAGCACTCAGGAGGCAGAGCTAGGCAGGTCTCTGTGAGTTCGAGGCCAGCCTGGTCTACAGAGCAAGATCCAGGACAGGCACCAAAACTGCACAAAGAAACCTTGTCTCAAAAAAACCAAAAAAAGAAAAAGGAAAAAAAACTATCAATCTTTTTCTGAGACATCTTTAATGATGGGGGTAAGTTTGACCTTCTCTTCATTTTGTATAGCAGGATCATTTGCAAGTCCTTTTTCTGGGTAGAAGACTTGGAGAATGTTCAGTACTGTGGGGAAGGTGACATAATCAATTGGCACACACAGGGCCTCAACCTTGTGCTGAAACTTCTATGATTTCACTCAAGATGTCTGACAGATTCCTAAGAAGATCTTGTGGCAAGAAAGTGCCCTAAATTCTTGCATCTGGGCAAATATTTATCTAAGTCTTTTCCATCTGAAGGTCAGTTGGGCAGGGTATAAAATCTGTCACTCACATTTTTATTCCTTTAGGATCTTAACTATGTTACTCTATTGTTTTCCAGTACAAAATAGTGTTGTTGGAGTATCTGAGGCTAGTATGATCTTCTTTCTCTAATAAGCAGTGATTCTCTTGTCCAGGTGCAAAACCACTTCTTTATCTTTCAAATGCAGTCATTTTAGTAAGATGTGTTATGATAATGATGTTTTCAGTGTTTGTCCGTACACCAGGTTTCCCAGGTGTAGGGAGTACTCTCTCAATGGGCAATTTAAGTCTTTTGTTCTATTCTATTGTTAGATGATTCTCTTTCTTGGGACTTTGCATTTATTAGATTATTTTCTCTCTACCTTTTATATCTATCATTTTCACTTGAATCATTTTTATTTTTGTTTGATTTTTGCACACCTCTGTAATTACATTACCTAAGTCTAGTCGGTGCTGAGTCCTTTCTGGTTTAGAAAAAAATTTGAAAAACAAAAGAAAATCATCCTTAGTTTTTTCAATTCTTTCCTGCACCCTCTTAACTAACTTTTTGCAACACTCTTTTTATCATGTTCTATAGGTTCCATATTTTCATTTGTTTCTGTAGTTTTCTTAGATTCTTTCAGCTCATTTTGTAGTATTAAGTTATATTTTCATGTGCTTCAAGGTCAAAGTTTTTGTTATGCTGCTGTGCCACTGATACTATTACCTTGTCGTGATCTTTGCAGTGTGCTGATGTTCTCATATAAATTAATGGTTAGCTCTCTGTGCTTTTAGAGAACAGGAGTGTGAGATAGCAGAGTATTTCAGAATATTTATCACCTTCGTGGTGAGAACTCCCTCTTCTGCTTCCTGGTGCTAAAATGCAGTCGACAGGTTAGCCACAGTTTTGAGGTTTTGTGTCCCTGGACGCTGTCAAGGAAATGAACATTCTCTTCTCCCTCATCCCATGTCACCCTCCTTTCTGTGAGTTTCCAGCACATTCTCTGAGGGTCTGTGGGAGGCCTGCGTGGTCATTCTTCACTCACACCCTTCTCGTGGGTTCACTGATTGGCCTCCACTCACTTTGTTCAGAGTTCTAATCAGAGTGGGGTCACTCCTTGGTCTGGGTACGTGTTGTTGGTTTCCCTGTCCAGTGGCTCTTGGCCCTGCTTCTTCTCTTCCTTCTCAGCATCTAGTTTGTGGTTTCTGCTATTGTGTTTGGTTTGACCTTTGTCCCTTGTATCACTTATATGAAAATTACCTGTGCCCCTTCCCCCTTGCAATACTAATTGTTTTATTTTTATTTCATGGTCTTTTTTAAAATGAGGGATTAGAGGATATTAAACAATAGTGCTGCTGCCATATTTGTGCTTCTTTGAAAACCTATTAATGATTTAAAAGGAACTGTTGACAAAATACATTTAGATGTGATGGTATCTGTCATCTTTGACTGCAACTACCACTTCCAGGTTGATAAGTCCTACATTCACAACTTTGGCACAAATCTCACCCAGGCTGCAATTCTTTATCAAGACCTAGACAGACCCTCAAGCTGTATGGGTTTCAAAATGAAATCCATTTTCTTTTCCTCTTACATCACCTTCTGAATATGTTTTTCTTTCTAAGCTAACTTTATAATCAGCGCCACACTATCCATTAACTTCCTAGGACAGAGCTATAAAACTTCCCTCTTTTTTCCTCATTCACTGTCAAATTAATGGTCAAATGTGTCTGTTACATTCCCCAAGTCTCTTTCAAAACTGTACTTAAAACATTTTTATTAATTTGTTGACAATCTCATACAATGTATTGTTATCACATTGGCACTTAATCCTCCCATTAACGCCTCCTAGCTCCAGAGGACAATTTGTAAGACTGTCATTTAGTATTTCACTTGACTTGTGGTGTTTACATAGACATTTCCAGTTGTGCTAGTTTTAAGTGTGCACAAGCGGTACAGGGAATTATCTAAGTGAATCATTTCTTATCAACGAGAAAAAAACTGTCTACTGTTCTCTGCACTGACAGCTTCTTTATCTGCCAGTCATCTGAATCCTATCTCTACTTTCTATGGCTTCTCTGTCTCCCATGTCTTCTTGCTCTCACACATGATCCAGGTGGCCAGTTTGTCTTAGCTTCTGAATATTCAAATGTTTCTGCCATACTTTTGAGGATGCTGGGGATACACAAGAATAACCTAAATCTTCTCCCATCTGGTTACATCCTTGGCTTTCCATCTCACCTCCCACCGCTTCCAATCATGAGTCCTGTTCTCAAGTCCCACGAGACTCATAAACTCAAAAGTCACACACTATCTGGAGTACCCTTTGATCTCGTTACCACAGAGATTGCCCTCATTTCTTCAAACTTAATATTAAAACCACATCCTCTAAAAACTTTTCCCAGTACTGAAGAAGGAACAGAGGTTTCCACACTTCCCATAGTTATGCACGTATGGCACCTATGTTGGGTTCCCCCTACATGAATATGAGTCTTATTTCATCTACCTGCCTTCTTAAAGTGTGAATTCATTTAAAACTGTGTTCTTGGTTGTCTCTGATTCCTGATCCCTCTAGCAATCAATACAGTAGTGTTCAGTAAATGTCCATTGTTTAAGTGACCAAGCATGTAAGGCTATGAAATAGTACTATTGAATTTAGAATGAGCAATTATAAGTTAATACTTGTCATATTATAAATAGTTAATAACATGTGGGTCAATGACAGTCTATCCATTGGATAACACTGATAGAATGATCTGAATCCAGAATCATCTATTTCCTGGGCTCCACCAAATACCAATTATAAAGGTAAAGATTAAAAATGCAAAAGAAATGCCCAACCAAGTTTCTTGGACTTTGTAATAAATAATCAAGAAGTTGGGGGCAGGGTGAGAGACTCCTAGTGGTTAAGAAGGCTCTTGCTGAGGACCCAAGTTCCATTCCCAGCACCCATGTTAGGTGGCTCACCCATGTTAGGTGGCCTATAACTCCAGTCCAAGGATATCTGACACCTCTGGCTCTGTAGACACCTACACCTACACACACACACACACACACACACACACACACACACACACATACACGCTTAAAATTTTTTTTAAATATTTGAAAATGTTTTGAAATGAAGAATCCAAAAATTGAAACATCTTGAGGGCAAGTACATTTTAAGTATAAGCTGAAGATTTCTTCTGTAAGATTGTGTGCATGTGAGGGACACAAACACACACGTAGAGAGACAGAGCAAGTGAGTGAGCAAGAAGGAGAATGTGAGCAGGAGAACATCTTCCATGTACTTACCAGGTTCACAACTGGCTTCTGAGTGACCATGCCCTGGCTTTGTGCCAGTTTTCACTAGTGCTGGTCCGAACCTCTTTGGAAATATTTAGCAGCTGAAGCAAAGGAGGAGCAGAGAGGAAGGGGTTAAGAATGGCTCTTACCCTTGACCAGTCTCCAGCAGTCAGCTGTGGAGGGCAGTCTGTCCTGGCACAGGACTTATGAGAAGATGCCTTGGGTCCTTGGCACAATTCATCCGACAAATTCAGAAAGCTTCCATCTGTTAACAGCTGTCGACAGGTGGCTCTCCGGTTCTGGGTTCCCCCACCACATGTCCTGGAACACTAAGAAAAGAGACTGTGGAGCAGTGGCCTCACTTTCTGTTAATGCAAAGCAGGGCTCCCGCCATTGCCATAAGCAGAATGGGACATGGGTTGCCAGGCTTCTGTACCTGCTGCCACTCTTCAATATGCCAGCTAGGAGGGCAATCAAACTGACTGCATGCTCGTAAGGCATGAGGCTTTTCATCTCTGCACTCCTCCAGAGGGGCTGGGGATTCCTCAGGATGTAGGCAGTATACGTCTCGGGTCTGGATTCCAACGCCACAGGTAGCTGAGCAGGGTCCCCAAGAGCCGGTGTGCCATCTGTACCAAAAGCCAGGTGAGGAAAAAGGCAAAAGTGACTGGGAAAAGGTGAAGCTTCAAATGAGGCAAACACAACAAGCACAGGCTATCTCAAGCTCCCCTCTGGACCGCTAGAAAAGCAGTTCTCAACCTGTGGGTCGTGGCCCCTTTGGGAGTCTCATATCAGATATTTATGGTACAGTTCGTAACAGTAGCAAATTACAGTTATGAAGAACCTAGAAAATGATGTTTTGATTGTGGGGGGTGGGTCACCACAACGTGAGGAACTGTGAGAACCACTGCTCTAGATCAGATTACTCTGTACAGGCTCCACACTGTGGCATCTCCCCGAACGTATGTGATTGAAACACAACATTTAAAGGGAAGAAATGCCAGGGAGGCGGTTAAAGAGCTCACTTGTTTGGGAAGATCCTGAGTGACAGGGAGCAAATTGCTTCCCCCGTCCTGCCCTGCCACCACCATTCATCAAAAATAAAAACCTTGCCGCGGTTTTGAGTCCTGAGGCCAAGATGATTTATAGAGGCACCAAAAGAGGTTTTAAATGCTTACAAACACATTTCAGGAAATCTTCAGGGCACCTGGATTCGTTATTTGTAATATCCTTGAGAAAAATTCCTTTCTGTTAGGACTGGATTTGCAGCATATATATAATGTGATTCCTTTCTAATAAGATCTTGGAAAAAATCAAGTTTCCTTGTGAGACAGCCGGAAAAATGAAAACCACGGCAGCTGCATTAAATTCATATTTCCGAGTCGCTTCAGCGAAGACTCGTGCAGTGCACACCCCCACCCGGAGCTTATATGCCCCATTTCCCAAAGTGCTGGGGAACGCCATTTTTAAAAGTATTTGCCCATCTAATTAGTGAAATGTTGTATATTATGGTTGTTTTACTTGTGGACATTTGATTTTTAGGGAACATGAATTCTTAACTAGTTACCACAGAGCTACAGCAGGAGCGAACCATTTAAAATGCTTAAGATGTATGTTAAAAAATACGCTGGTTCCAGGGTGTTTTGTTAGGCAAAAAAGAAAAATAACGAACTTCATAAAGTGAAATAAAATCATATTTAGCAGTGAGGTACAAACCTATGATGCAGCAGCTAGCCATCAAATGCTAAAGTGGACGTAGAGTAATTATGTACAGTACAGTGTGTGTGTGTGTGATTGTATTATTAAACCAAAAGCTTCTCATACAACCAGATAAGCACACAACCACTGAGGTCTGAGTAACAGCATTTCTGTTTTTTGTATTTTTCTGCCTTTTATTACATTCATTCATCACATAGGCATTCATTATCAGAGAAGAACAAGTTCACTCAAAAAACATATATATTGAAATGTAACTTTCGACTTTCTCATTTCTCCTTTTCTGTAACAAACATGTTTACTTTTCTAGGGGAAAATGGAAAAAAAAGCGGTAGTACTGGTGATACGATACAAAGAACAAACATTTTATTAGTGAAAGGAAGTCTGCTAGTGCATAACTAACAACCCAGGCATGACAGTAAAGTAAGAAGCAGGTTGGACTGTCCAAGTGGTAAAGGTTCAGTCCCCAGCTTGGCACTGCTCTCAGGTTGTGGAACCTTTAAGGGATGGGGTCAGTGGGAAGCTTTAGGTCACTGGGGGCATGTCTTTGGAGGGGTGGGACTCCAGCCCCTTGTCTTCTCTTTCTTTTGCCATGAGGTGCCTGGACTTCTTCTACCAAATCCTCCCAGCATGATGCACTGAGCCACTACAGGCACCTATGAGTAGAGTGCCCCTCGGTGGGGACTGACACCTTCCAGACTGTCAATCAAATTAAAAGTCTCCCTTTATCAATCAGTTGCCTCTGGTATTTGTTAAAGTGTTGGCAAGTTTACTAACATAATGCACATGTAACATGAACTGCTAGGTATAGGAAAGAATTATTTCTATTTAATGATTTATTTGAAAATACCTTTGAAATAGATTTCTAGAAAACAGCAAAATGTTCATTCAAGGACAAGACTCTATTAGCTGAGTTATCCATGAAATTCCTACAAAGTTTCAAGGAATATGTCAATCCCATTTGATGTTTAGTTCTCCAAAGTAAAAAATAGAATTGAAATATTTTAATGGATATTATGAAGTTTGAAAAAAACTTGGGCACAAAGACTCATACAGAGAGAAAAGAATTTGACATTTGAATATATATATATATATATATATATATATATATATATATATATATATTTGGTTTTTCAAGACAGGGTTTCTCTGTGTAGCTTTGCGCCTTTCCTGGAGCTCACTTGGTAGCCCAGGCTGGCCTTGAACTCACAGAGATCTGCCTGCCTCTGCCTCCGGAGTGCTGGGATTAAAGGCGTGCACCACCACCGCCCAGCTGAATATATATTCTAAGTCCTGCATAAAAGTGGAAATCACAGCTGCATAAAACATTAGTGAAGATATCTGTGTTCCACGAAGATTTACATGTTGAAGCACTGTCTTCCAATAGGATGAGGTTTACGATGAGGCTTTTCAGAAGTAATTAGGGTGAGAATAGCCATAGGGTGCCTTTCTCCCTACCGTCTGCAGACATAGGGAGAAATCAGGCATCAAAAAGCCAGGCAGAGAATGCTCTCCATAAGCCAGACCCTACAGGCTTTTGCCTTTCACTTTCTAGGCAAAGAGAAAACAAAGTTCTAGTGTTTAAGTCACCCTCATAATGGTACTTTGTTCTCACAACCTGAGATCACTAATAGAGTAAGTTTTCTGACCAAACTAGAAGCAAATTAGACAAGACCTAAATATTTTGAAAGTATGCAGTAATCTTCTAAATTACCCATGAGCATGTATGAATTCACACAGAGAAAAATGTCTGGAAAATTATATATAAAAATATTAATAGAAGGAATTGTAGTTAGTGTTTTAAAATGCATATTAATAAAAAATAAAAAGTCAAAACTTGTAGGAGACACCTAAAACAGATTAGAAGAAATTCAATAGCCTTAAACACATACTTGAAGAATAAAGATTGACTTTAATAATCTTAGTTTCTACTTCAAGAGGTTAAAAAAACAATTAAAGTGAAAAGTAGAAGAAAGGAGAGATAGATGATAGATAGATAGATAGATAAATAGATAGATAGATGATTGATAGATAGACAGACAGATAGATAGAAGCATGGAAATAGTAGAAATGAATAAGCTGGAAGATAAAAACATCTGTGTTTTCAAAAGTCTAATCAAATTAACAAGTCTTTGAGAAAGTCTAAAGCAAAAGCACAAATCACTGATGTCGGAATTTAAAAGACAATCTTGAAAAGTGAAGTCATTAAAATGAATGTAAGTTTATAGTAAAAACTGTCAATAAATTTGAAAATTACAACCTCCTGCGTCAGTATTCCAAATGCTGGGTGAGATCCCAGACACATACCACCATGGCATGATTGTCTGTTTTATGGTCGTCAAAAGGGGCCTTCCTTCTCACAAGAAAGGTTTACCCTTTCAGAGACAAAACCAATACATCTCAGTTTATGGGATGGATAGTTAGTTTCCATAATTTGCTTTTTCACTAAAGTAGATGCTGGCTTTGCATGGGCTCTCCATTTTATTCCTTATCTTCATTTTGTCCTAGGGCTTATCAACTTGATAGGCAAAACCTATTAAGTCAAGAAGTCTATGTTGCTGGGCTTGGCAATTGCATGCACCCACACAAGCTCGAACTTTACCACTGGATTCCTATTCTACATTCCATGTTAGCTTTTTTTTTTTTCTTATCTCAGGCTTTCCTTTCCTCCTTACAAGCCTAGTCTATATTTCAAGTTGTTCTGTATATTTAAAGGGATTTTGTTTTGTTTTTGTAGCCCAGGCTGGCCTCAAACTCACAATCCTCTCCACTCAGTCTCCTAAGAGCTGCAATTACAAGTGTGAATCCTCATGGCCATCTCAGACCTCCACTGTAAAATTCTGCCTCCGTGATGTCTCAGGGCATGGACAAATGTAAGCAAGGTCTTTGCCACGAGGCCACGGAATCCTCACTCCCATTTGAAACTTCAAGGGCATAGTCTTTAGAGTTCATCTGACTCATAGTTCCAGTGGTTTGAGTTCATGGTCTTTGGCACTATCTTCTGGGACGGTGGTAAGGGAGAGCATCAGGTCAGCAGGGGTACATGCATAGTAGAAGTTGCTTGCTCACAGTAGACAAGAAGCAACAAGTGCTAACATTTCTTCCCGTAACTTATCCCTATTTCACTGACTTTTTCTTTCTCGTATTTTTAGTGTTTCTTTGTAACACTCACCCATTCTTACTCCATCTCTGCTTATTTCTGTTTCACAGTTTCTAGCTATCTCTATGGGTAATATTAATTAATTTCTATCTCCAAAGATGCTAATAGCCTCAGTCTTTGTCAGCTTTTGTGTGTGTTTTAATTTCACCTAGAGTAAGTTCATCTTCCAAATGATGAATCCGTTGACTATTTTCATTAGTATTAGATGTCTTCCTTCTTGTGCTTTGGAATTTGCACTTTCAGGTGCAATTTGAAGGAAGTACAGAGTCTCTATTTCTCTTTCTCTCTCTCCCTCTCTCCTACCCTTCTCCCTCCCCTTCCTTTTTTCCGTTCTCTGTCAAGTAGGAACTGAACTCTCATTTGCTGTAACTACCTCAGAGCTTCTCGTCTGCAAAGAGGCTCTGTGGGCCAGCTTTCTCGTCACATCCTACTCTACTCCTTTGCAAGCATGTACAGCTGTCTTCATAGGTTTGCTGCTAGTAGACCGTTTTAATTTCCCCCCTTTATACCAGATCTATCAGTGGTCTGTATTTGGAGCAAACCAATGCTATTTTAACTGGAAGTTTATCAATTAGACTATCATTGATCATATCTAAGTTTCTGTAGTCTTAGGCATGAGAAAAGTTATAAACTACACACATGCACACACACAATATTTTGTTGGCAATATGACTATATATCTAATTATTTAGGAAGTATCTGTTTCACTCTTAAAACGATTCAGCTTAAACTTGTAGACATTATTGGGAATGACTTCAGCCTAATTATCTTTAAAAAGTATGTAACTAGAAAAATCAGTTATAGCCCCAAGGGGCAGGAGATGGAACTATTTCTTCCTGGAAGGGGGCAACAGTTTCTTATCATATGTGTGTGCATGTATATGAAGTATATGTGTATATACTAACTCAAGAACTGAGTAAATGGTCGGTGTAAAAACACATCCCTCTTGCCTGTTGCTCCTATACTCCCTTCCCTTGAGGCCCGGACTCCTGATAGAGAAGGCTGTCTTCAGACTAGTGGGACCATTATGTAACCCTGCGTGTTTCTACGAACGTCTGGCTCTCTCCTGGAAAAGGCAAACTCTGCAAAATAGCAGCCCTGCAACAGTTACAGGATAGGCCAGAGGGAGCAACTCACAAGAGCAAATAAGCACACAACACCCCCCTTGGAGACTCCAGGCCAATACATCAAGCACATTTGCCTTAGGGTAAATACAGGTCTACTGACTGTCCACCCCAGTCTCAGTGGTAAGCTTCACCCTGGGGTGAGATTTCACTGCTATTGCCCTTGGAGTCGGTAAATATTTATATGGAAAATATTATGCAACCCCCTGTCCCTGTTATTCCTACACCACTGGTTTCTAGAACTTAAAACATTTTTGTAAACTTACCTTTATTTTGGCATGGAACCTTTGCCTCCCCTGGGTTTTCTCCAACATAACTCTCAATCTTTGAAAAGGTTATTAAAGTTGCAACTTTGAAACGAGGGACAATATTTCCTTTTGTATAAAAACAGACTCTTAATTTTGCAGAGTGGCCAAAGCATATTGTCTGCTCCATTCTTTCCAGCTTGGAAGCTCTGTGGCATGTGTTGCTGAGGATGGGGAGGGTAAGAGCTCTGGCTCCGGTGGGGAGGAAGGAAGGGACACTGTGCCTGTGGGCTGCTAAGCCAGCAAACTTCCTTCGGCAGCCTGAGGAAACATTTTCCAGGTTTTGTCAAGTCTTGCTGGGGTTTGGTGGTCAAAGTAGGGGGACACTATAAACTAAACGCAAGCTGTTCTTACCTCCTGATGGTTCTGGCAAAGGCTGCCATTCTTAGAACTTGTCCAAATCTGTCCTTGTCACCCCACAGATAGTGCCCAGCTTTGAATGGCTTGATTGAACGAGTTTTTCTACTTGACCACAGGGAGAATGTGACACTCATTCAGCACATACCGTGCTTTCTGAATTTGAATGTTCCTTTGGGCCAGTGAGTGGCCGTCTGGTACTCTTGATGCTGAGTGGGGACTCTGAGCTGCAGCTCCCTGAGTCCCATGATCACAGAAAATGTGATTCAAGGGTTAGAATTAGGATCACAAAGAATTTTTATGTTACTATGAGTTGCATTATGATCCACCCCACCCCCAAATGCTGAAATTGCATAATTTCTACATCTGTAACTGAGAATTTATTTGCAAATAGTCTGGGCAGTTGGTTAAGTTAAGGGGTGGTCATTAGAGGGGGCCCTAGACAACCTGAGTGGTGTATTCTGGTAAGGAGAAATCTGGAGACAGACACACTGAGGAAAAGCGATACAAAAACCACAGGAAGAATGCTCTTCACAAGCCACAGAATGCTAGAGCCAGGAGCACGGAGCGAGGACTGGAAGCGATTCTCCTTCCCAGCCCTCAGAAGGAACCAGTGCTGCTGACTCTGTGGTTTTGGACTTTGTGTCTCCAGATCTGTGAGATGATAAATTTCGGTTCTCCCAGCCACTTAGTCTACCGTGCTTTGTTAAGGCTGCCCTAGGAATCTAACTCCATGCCAAATAAAGAACGCGGATAAAGTGCCCAGGTAAAAGAAAGCCAACCAGAGGCTCCATATGAGAGAGTCACACTGTAGTCACCCTGCACATTAGAAAGTGAAATCTCTCAAATCTCACCCCTGATGCTCTTGCTGAGGACCCAAGTTCAGTTCCCAATACCCACATTGGCCCTCTTACAACTAACTACCTGCAACTCTAGCTGTAGGGGATCTGACTCTCTTCTGACCTCTGAGTACATATCTACACACACACACACACACACACACACACATACACACACACACACAAACATGAATCTTTTTAAACACAGTGAAGAATTTTGTCACTGTGCTGGGGCCTCCATCTGCCCTGTGGTAATGAAAATCGCTCTCATGGGATGTGCATTCAGGCTGCAGAACATTCTGGTTTACCCAGTTTTATTGGTGCCTGGTCTACTTTCCTACTTTCTGACATCTTCCCTGTCAGTGTCCTGGAGAGTACAGAGCCTTGATAAAAAAAACTAGCTTCCTGCCAATCTGGAATGACATTTGAGTCTAGAGAGAAGGTACCCCAGTACCATGGGTTGTCTTTTCTTCTTCCGACTCATCTCAGCCAATGGCCATGAGAACTGCATGCTTCCCCATTCTGCGGTCACCATTCAAACTCTGCACAAATTCTAGGCCATTTCTTTTATAGCCATCTTTCCAGGGAGAGAGGGCGTTGGCTAGTATAGAGAAAGGGGAGGGCAGGCAGCGAGGGCTGGAAACCGAGAGATCGGCTCCGCCAGGAGCAGCTTCCTTTTTGTGGTTTGGAAAAGGAAGAGTTTGGACTAGATAGTATTTAATGAGAAATCTCCATTCTTGCGTTTGACTTTATATCATGCGGTTTATTTACTGTGTGTTCTCGGGCAAGTTACCAACAACCTAAAAACCATAATTCTGTTCTCATATTCAGAAACCAGGGCTATTTTGTATTATATATTCATCACCACATTTCTAAATGGGTGTGAAGTTATTGACTAAAATAGCAGAGGAATGCACGAGATAGCACAAGCCGGAGTTACAAGTTCATCCCTCTGCTGGATGCATTTAAAGTCCATAGAAGATTCTGTACGTGGTGAGACCCTTAAGACTCCGCTCCCGAGCGCTGATGCACAGAGGAGCACAGTGTGGGAAGGACTGCACCCTGAACATTTCTGGAAAACACTACAGAGACGGGATTATCTCTAGGGCTTCAGACACAGAAGCAGACTCAACTGCAGGCGTGAAGAATGACATTTGTCATTCTACTATGCACACCTTTTACTGCGGTCTCTACACAGTAAAGGAATGGTGTCTCCGTGGGTTCACAGAAAACCCCTGCTTTTCTAAAAATGTTGGATTGAGATTTCAGTATTGGAATGAGAAGAAAACTAAGAAACCTGGATAAGTTGATTGGTTCACTGAGGTTTCTCCACTTAGTACCAAGTATTATTATGAGTGGATTCTCCCAGTTGGATTCACACCCCACACTACCCCAAATAAAGTCATCCTTTGTGCCTGCAGCAAGTATTCCAAGACAACCCCCTTCCCCAGAAGACACAAAATCCATGATTTCCAAGTACCTTACATAAAATAGTTACTTTTGTGTATACCTACACACCCTCTGATGTACTCTAGGTTACAACGTGAATACAGTGTAAAGAGTTGCTATATTATACTACTTGGGGAATAGTAATGAAAAATAATAAGCCGGTGTTTTTGTTTGCTTTTGGTTGCTATGATAAACACTGTGGCCAAAAAGCAACTTGAGGAGGCAAGGGTTTATTTCATCTTAACACTTCCGTAGTTCCCTCATAAACACTTCCCTCATAAAGGGAAGCCAGGACAGGAACTCAAGACAGGAATCTGGAATCATAAACTGAAGTAAAGACTATGGAGGAATACTCTTACTCTCTGGCTTGCTTCCAAGCTCATGATCAGCTACCAATTTCATGTAAAACCCAAGCTCACCTGCCTAGTGCTGCCCACAGTACACTGGACCTTCCTACATCAATCAGCAACTGAGAAAATGCTCCACAAATGTGCTTACAGCTAACCTGATGGAGGCAACTCCTCAACTGATTTTCCCCTTTCCCAAGTGGGTCTAGCTGATGACCAAGATTAGTTCCACAGTTGGATACGTTTGAGACCGAAAAAAACAAAAACAAAAACAATTTTTCACAGCTCTAAAGATCAACCACAAGGCCTTATATATGTTAAGCCCTTACATAGCCCTCTATACTGAGTTATACTCCTGGACCATTAAAATAATACTTTTGTTCACGATTGGTTTGAATGTGCAATTGTTGGACACGAAGAGCTGACTGTGCTTGATTCTCAGGGAAAGCTCTGGGTGCAGCTAACAAAGTGGGTGACCTGCTTGGCAGTGAGAACACACTTTCCCTCCCATTTACATTGCCTATGCTGTAATGCATTTTCTAGTGTGGATTACCCTGAGATGCAGTCACCAAGATGTGAATGTGAGGCAAGGGAAGAGACTTCCCTGTGCTGTTTCTGGGCCTCGACTTTTACTGCATTATCCCATCTGAATCCAGAAAAATTGCTCTGAGAGAAGCTAAGACATTCCTAGTATTTCTGACAGATACCAACAAAGTCAGAAACGCAGAAATGGACAAAAACCACTGTGTCATCTCACTGCGGGTAAGGCTTTACCAAGCATCAGGCACATCTGAGCTGGCCTCCTCCTGAGACACTCCAGGTTAGAGGACAAGGCTCGTAAAGGAAGGCTCGTGCAGATCTCCAGTCTGCAAAGGCCCTGGTGACCAGAGTGACCTAACCTCCTTGATCCTCATTCTAATGCCCTCAAGGCACGAGGGTCAACATCACAACCAATACATTTCACAGAAGCAGCAATAGAATTCGAGCATAACTTGTTTCCTGAATGTTCATAAAACATACTTATGTTTTACTCAGGATGGCAGACAGGGGACACACTAATCTTCATCCATCACTTAAGAGTTCTAGACATAGCAAAACCCGCCTTTAACAAGTGAAGGCGGCTTACCAGGTGGACAGCATAGTCACTAAGACTCTAGCAGAGGCGGGTGTGTGTGTGATGGAATGAGGAGGACTCTCATTTTTTTTTAGGCATCTAATTTTTATTAAAACAGAAGAGTGGTGGACATAATAAAGGTAGACAAAGGAAAAGAACAGCCAGGGCCAGACTGGGAAAGGTCTGTGCGACCAACCAAAGATGCTGAGTTATCATCATCTCTAACCAGCAACCCCCAGGGAGAGAGGATCCAGACAAGGGAGCCAATTAACTTTTAAGGCCAGTCTTTCAAATCAAAGAGATCATAACTAATCAATCTCAGCTGTTCTGGGGGTCATGCCATTTCAAACTCCAAAATCTGAGACCCAGGGCAAGATAGCACGGGAAGATAATAGCCTATCTGTGTGAGTTTTAGGTGACAAGCAGATCACCCAGTGATCCACAAATGCAAATGGCAGGCCTGCTGTGAGCCCATGTGACCTCTCCCTCAGATGCTGTGTCACCAGAGGGAGAAGTTCCTTTGGGGAGACTAGGAAGAAAAAGGGAACACACTGGCTAGTTTTTTATAATAGCAGGCCAGTTTGTGTCCACTGATGCTTGTTGCAAGTGAAAGTAAGGTTTAAGAGGAATTCTTCCTAGCTTAGTTGCCCTTGAATGTACCCCCAAAGAAGCTGGAGCCACAGCATAACAAGCAGATGAGAGCTCTGAGCAGGCTCAGTTGATCTGCTTTGATGAGTTCGTGAGTCTCTATGCACAGTAAGTTTCTCTTTGAAAGCCGGTGTTAAGGTTCTGACAGTATTTCTATCCTTCACATACCTGGGCGGGCAGGGCTCCGTGTTACAGGCCTGACTCATTGCTGGAGGACGGTGCACCATGTCACACAGGCTGTCATTGACGGTCTGCTGGGTCTGGATGTGTAAGCACACAGCGATGGCTTCTTGATGGCCTGGAAGGTGGAAAGAGAAACAACGTGGACATAGAACAACTCACCATGCAAAGAAGAAAACGGGATTTTGGGACTTCACATCACTAGGACATTGCCTTTTCGACTGCATCAGAAGCCATCTGTGAGCAAACCCCAAGACTCCAGCCCTTAATACATCTTCATTCACCTCTAGACTCATTCCCTCTCCTCTATCTTATCCAAGATCTACTTACCTGGAAACATGTTGGAACAGCTTACACTCAGAATCAGCTGCTTCCTAAGGTGAGCCAGGTGTACCCCCACACACACAAACTCCCCACCCCCACCCCCACCGTCAAGGTGTATCTTCCCATCACGTACGACAGTTTTCCTAAGGGAAAACTTAACATGTTCTGCTAAAGAATACCATTTTTTTTCTAGATCACCACACATTAATGAATCTCGCTGTACTTTGAATCATACAATTTGAAAGCAATTAGTGATGCTTTTGTTGGCAGAAATGCCTCCCATTGCACAAGCTCGTGATGTGCTTTCACCTACGTCTGCAATAACTCATGAGGCCAAACAAATGGCATTCGTGTCTCCATTTTTTTTCATGTAACAGTAAGGAATTTGAAATTTAGAGAGCCATTAAGACTGAGGCAGTGGTAAAACAAAAGCTGAAGTGCTGTGGAGGTCTTTCTGTACACGGTGAATATGTGTTGCTCTGATTGGTTGATAAATAAAGCCGTTTGGCCTATGGCAAGGCAGCTTAGAGGCAGGCGGGAAATCCAGACAGATAGACAGGAAGAGAAAGGAGAGGCAAGGTAGATGCTGCTAGCTACCGCCAGGAGAAGCAAGATGTAAAGGTATTGGTAAGCCACAAGCCACGTGGCAAAGTATAGATTTATAGAAATGGGTTAATTTAAGATAAAAGAGCTAGCTAGCAAGAGGCCTGCCATAGACCATACAGTTTGCAAGTAATATAAGCCTCTGTGTGTTTAACTGGGTTCAAGTGGCTGCAGGACCGGGTGGGACACAGGACAACTTCAGCTATACTGAAGAGTTAGCCTGGGGGATGGTTCAGTCATTAACATGCTTGTTGCACAAAGGGGAGACCCTAAATTTAGATCCCCAAACCTAGGTAAATGCTCAGTGGGTGTGGCCATTCCTCTGAATTCCAGCCTCAGAAGGCAGAGCTGGTACCCCACAACAAGCTGCCTGGGGAGACTAGCCAAATCCAAATCCATATCCATGAGTTCTGGGTTTGATTGAGAGACTCTGCTTCAGGTAATAAGGTGGATAATTGATTAAGATGATTCCTGAAATCACTTAGGGCCTCTTAGGGTACATCCACACATGTGTGCCCAGACATGTGCAAATGTACATATACTCATGCACAATACACACACACACACACACACACACACACACACACACACACACCCCTGAGAATGGAAAGGTAAAAATAGATAATTAGGTGGAAAAAGCCCCAGGAGGAGTGAATTCCCTGCCGCTGGATTCAGTGGTCTCTGTTTTGTACACTGGGGACTCCAGAATGTGACATGGCCTTCACATGCAGCAATAGCCCCTTGTATAAATGTGAACATTCAAGGGCATATGTTCCCCTGGAGGTCAGACAGACAAATCTATGTGACTCCTAAAGCCAACACTCTCAACCACTATTCTTTGTCTATTGAGAGAAAAATGAAAAAAAAAAATATCGGAAACTTGGAACTGAGTGAAGTAGGACTCAAACTTTTCATGAAAAATATCTAATGAAAACACTTACAGTGACTGCCTGTTATTTGAAATACACAAACATATTCACTTTTATGTCAAATGCACTTTCGATTATGTTACAAGTTTATGGCCCTTTTTCTGAATGCCATGTTTCAATTCAACCATTTTACAGCATTTTGCAGAAAGTAGTATAGGCCAAAATACTTGTAAGATGGACTCTCTCTGATAAGTTTTCTCCCTATCTTCATCTGCACTGTTATGCTTACCACAATGGCAAGGTGCAGTCGGCAGGTACCTTCTTTGAGTATTTCACACAAGGACTGATTACCCCAAAATGCAAGAAGACATGGCCACAGCCTAGGGTCTCTGACTTTTATTTCAAAGTATCAAATCCCTTAGTAGCCTCATAGGAGAATGGATGCTCATTTCCTAATAGATTTTTTTTTTTTAAAATCTGTGGTTGTTATGTAAAATGAATAGAAAAATCTCTTAATAAAAAAGGAAAATAAAATAAAATAAAATTTTAGACAAAGTAAAAAAAAAGTCTAAGAAAACTGCAGTCATATTTCAAATACGTTTCAATTTGTAACAAATTCTTTAGAGAATCTATTCAGAATATTTTGGAACATTCTATGGAGACAGACTTGGGGAAGGTCTTAGAGCACCACTTGAAATTGTTTGGAAAGAATTTACAACATCCATGACATACTTTTTGTCAACAGAAAAAATGTTTAAAATCTACTAAATAATTTTGGATATTTATTGGTATAGAATATATTTTCCAGAAGTGGCCACAGAATATTTCCTAGACCACATTTTGATCCAACAATGTGATTTTAACATTACTTCTTGGGGAGGTTTGATCAAATAGTTATCTTTAAAACAGAAAAGGGTAAAATTTAAAATTTATCAAAATAAGTTCATCTTATTCCTAACAAAATTCAGGTCACTACATTTCCATGCTTAGAACATGTTATGAATGTGTTCAGTGAAGTTTATATAATAAATTCATTTTGTTGCATGAAAATATATCCCTCATACTTGATTTCTGCAGTGTTTGGGTAAAAGTGTCATCTCTTAGTCACACACACACACACACACACACACACACGCACACAGAGTCATATGCCAATGACAAGGAAGCATTCAAAGACATATGTTATTGGGTAATCTTTCATTGTGCAAATGTACAGTGTCCTTGCACAAGCAAGACAGAAGTAACATCTCTTCATGATATCACATTATGGGACCTTCATCATATATGTGATGGCACATGGCCACATCTATAGGTACATGTGTATAAAAATATACACTCAAAGTCTTCATCAAGAAATAAATAAATGATGAATGTAAAAACAAATATTCTAATAGTAGAAGCAGAGCCAATTAAAAAAAATATAGCCAGGAATGGTGGCACACTCATTTAATCTCAGCATTTAAGAGGCAGAGGCAAGCAGATCTTTGTGAGTTTGAGGCCAGCCTGGTCTACAGAGTGAGTTCCAGGACAGCCAGGACTACATAGTAATACCCCATATCAAAAAACAAACAAACCAAAGAATAAATAAATTTCTTTGTGTTGGTTTTGATCAGTTTGAGCTATGTTATTGACAAGTTCATACCACACCCTCACATATAAGTGGCGTGTGTATATGTGATATGTGCCTGTGAGGTATGTGTGTATGTGATATTTGCATGTGTGTGATATTTGTATGTGATGTGTGTGTGTGTGTGTGTGTGCGCACATGTGTACCTGAGTTCATATTGAAAAAATTAGCTAGTATGATTAAGTGCAGACTACTAGAACCCTCCAGGTAATGAGAAGAGAGGAAACAGTATGTCATGGACCCAGAGAAGTTCAGTGAACAGTGCCACACTTTAGCACATACACACATCACTCAGTGTCCCCCACAGGTGGCTTCTTTTCAGGAGGCTGTGAAGACACAGCTGGTAAAGATTAAAGGTTGTTGAAGGATGTTCAGCTTCATGATGGGCATCCTGAACATCACTGGAACCTGACAGGAAGTGACCAATTATAGCAAGAGTAGCTGGAAAAACTACAGCTCATGGCCTGTCAAGATTTGAAGGGATTTGGAGAGAGCAAAACCATGATGGCTGATGTACCATGTCAGGAACACCTCTCCACAGGGAGCAGGTTAAAATGAGTCCAGAGTGAACTTATTCAGCTTTTTTTTTTTCTTCTCTTCCACTGCTGCTAGGACTCATCAAGAGAAGGGGCCTCTTTCTACATGCCAAGAGCACGCCAGGGTTAAGGTTTCCAAGATGCATAATAAGAGGCATCTGAGGTCCTGAACTTGGAGAGCAGTTAAGTTTGGGGCAAACACATGACAGCTTTGGGGTTCACTGAGGTCCTGTGCTCTGGAGATAAGAGACATGGTTTGTGTTTCAGGTCCGAGTAAAGCAGAAAGGCTAAATTCCTAGCTGGAATGGGCTTCTAGGAACGAGAGAGCAGTGAGTGAGAGGGGGAAATAAATGGAGGCAGCTGGGGCTCTCCTGTAGCCCAGGCTGACCTCAAACTCCAGCAGAGGATGATCTTGGAAATCCTGGTCTCCTCGCCTCTACTTCTCAAGTGTTGGGTCTACAGGCCTGCCTCCCTGCACTTGACTCAGCTAAGGGTTCTTTCTCGAAACTCCACAAGGACAGCTCCACACACACACCAGTAGCCTTGCTGTAGCCTGGAGTGAGGCACATGCCACTTTAGGGGGCTGAGTACCAAGGTGGCAGTGGTACAGAGCAGAGCTCAAGAATGGATGTGTTCAGAGACATATCAGGGACACTGGGAGGCAAAGACTGAGAATTCAGTCTCCAGAGTGAGGGTCTGAGTCACAATGGTTGGCCTCAAGATCTACCACCTACAAGGGCATTCCAAGCCACCAACTCAAGACCCCTAGGAAGAGTGGAGCACACTCATGAGCCAATAGCTCAGAGGTAGCTGCTTCTTTTGCTTTCTGACCTTCTTTGAGGGGTGACACCGGAAGGTGCTCAGGGAGGGAGCCCACGGCATAGCAAGTGGCTGTCTGGACAGTTAAACCAAGAGTTATAGAACAGACAGGGCGTCAGGGGTCCTGGCTCACTGGAGAAACTAGGGTTCTTTCTTGTTAGTAAAATTTCTAGCTTTCCTGGTTGTTACATTTTCTTTTAAATCAAGTGTGTGTGTGTGTGTGTGTGTGTGTGTGTGTGTGTGTGTGCACGCACACACACACAGGCACAAATGACTATGAAGGCTAGATATCAACCTTGGGTGTTGTTCCTTAGGAGCCATCCACCTGGTTTCTGAAACATGGTTTCTCACTGGCCTGGGGCTCACTGATTAGACTAAATTAGTTGGCCATTGAGTCCCTGGGACCCACTTGTCTTCACCACCCACACTACCATGCCTGGCTTTTTATATCAGTACTGGGATCAAACTCAGCTGTGGTGGTTTGAAAGAAAACGCCACCCCCCCACCCCTGAAAGGGAGTGACACTATTAGGAGGTGTGGCTTTGTTGGAGTGGGTGTGACCTTAGTGGAGGGAGTGTGTCACTGTGGAGGCGAGCTTTGAGGTCTCATAGATGCTCAAGCCCCACCCAGTGTCTCATGACACTTCCTATTGCCTGCAAGATGTAGAACTCTCAGCTACTTCTCCTGCACCATGCTCCCTGCCAGGATGATAATGGACTGAACCTCTAAACTGTGAGTGAGCCACCCCAATTAAATGTTCCCTTTATAAGAGTTGCTGTGGTCACGGTGTCTCCTCACAGCAATGGAAACCCTAAGACATCAGGACTTCAGGCTGTGCAGTCAGCTCTTTACTAAACCATGCTCCTAGCCCCTTGCTGGTTATCTTCATCCTCCTACTTTAAAAAAAGCTAGAAAGAAAACAGCTCTTGGACACTGGCTCCTTGCTAATTTATTCCTTCAAAAAAAAATCCTTAATGCTTAAACAATCCCAAGTTCCACTTCCCCTTCTAAGGAGAACCTGGCTACACACACCAGTTATCTCCTATGCCTAGCCTGGCCCTGCAGGATGCCTAGCCTGGCCCTGCATGTCAGCTATCCACCCATGATGGGGGTGAACATGCTCTGTACTAATTCCTGGCCCAGTGGCAGGCATGAACAGAAACATTTTCTCAGGATGCCTCTTACTGACCATCGCAGCAGCTATAAGCCATCCCAGGCTGCTTCGTTCTATGACACTGATTTCTACATAAGATTGCTTCAATATATCCATTCTGCGTTTTCTAACTTATTCTATATTAACCAGTGAACCTCTTCCTCTCTTGATGAAGCAGATTCTTAGGCCAAAGATACTGTTTTAGTCACTATAACTCCCAAATATAAAAGAAAGAAAAAGCATAGCTTTGCTGTTGAATGAATTCACCCCTATTAGACTTTTGCTGATTTGCACATATGGCGTACATGAGATCAGACCCTTCACAACAGACCATGTGTCTATCTCTTAGGAAGGGGTTTGAGTACCTCCTAAGCACGTCGCAGTGCAGGGCGTAAAACCAGCATACTCCCAGTCATAAGTCATCTCACTGTCCTTCTCCGGGAGAGGGCCACCCAGCTCTGGAGACACAGGGCTCTGGTCACAGGCTTCGAGGAGGCAGGGTCGCTCAGTGGGCGGCTTGGGGCCTTCGCACTCTTCCTCAGGGAGCTCAGTCTCAGTCTGTGTGAATGTGAGGAGCACCCGACACCTCACCTCACGCATCTGAAGGCCTGGCCCACAGGTGGTGCTGCAGGCCGACCAGGGTTCTGGGATGAACCTGGGAAACACCAGAAGCCAGGAGAGGGGGGGTCACATGCGGTCCATAAGAGGAATGCTACGGTTCTGATGACTATCCATTATGTAGTTAACCTGTTTTGAAATCTTACAACCAACCGAGAGAATTCTTCATTAAAGACACACTACTTTTGCCTCCACACAAAAAATCAAAGTTCCGTGCTAAGACCAGTGTAAAGCACTACAGTGTGTCTTAAGATGTAATAAATAAGCCACCATTTAGAGATAATTACATGACTTCATTTCAAGAGGGGTATTTTTGCTAGTCTTTATTCAGCCAGTTTACAAAGGTGAACTTCCCCTTAGTAACAGGGGGAATGGTGTTGAACCTTCTCCGGATTTGAGAGCTCAGCTGCAGGGTAAGGCAGATGCGTGTGCAAAAAGGCTGTGATGTCCTCCTTCCATGTTTAACAGATACTTGGGCTTTTAAATGTTCTTGAACATAGGTGGGGGTGCACAAACTGGCCGTAGAGTGAAGCATTCATTCATGAGGGTTGCCATGACTCTCAAATCAAATCCAGCTTATTATAGCTATTCCTGTAACAGCCCACCAGCTACAAATGACTTTTATAGTTTGACACTGTTGGTGATGAAAGAGGATAATATTTTGTGACACACGAAAATTAAATAGAATCCACATTTTAGTGTCGATAATGAAAACCGTACCCGGGACACAGCCACATTCATTTGTCAACCTCTCATTTATGCCTGTCTTTCTGCTACTGGACAGAAATGAATATTTACAACAGATCATTTATTCTTTGTAACCTAAAATATTTGCTCTCTGGCCCTCTTCAGAAAATATGTCTAACCCTTGCACACATTCATTAAAAATTAGGCTCTGTTGGGACATGTATATATAAGACACTCTGACTCAGTCCTTTGCATCGCAGGATAGTAACAAGTTGATAGAAGGGTGGGGACAGCTTAGTGGGTGAAAGTGCTTGCAATATGAGCCTGACAATCCCCAGAACCCACATACAAAGCCAGGCGTGAGACTGGGCTATGAGCCTTACAACCCGAGTGAGTTTGACCCCCAGAACCCGTGTACAAAGCCGGGCGTGGTAGTAGGCTATCCCAGCACTCCTTTGGCAAAGTGGAGAAAGGAGAATGGCCCAGAAGCTCACAGGCCAGCTAGCCCGGAATATGCAGCACAGCGGCAGAAACAAGTGAGACTCTGCCACAAACAAGGTAGAAAGGGACTCCTTCTTGACTGCTACAAGTTATCCTCTGAGCTCCACACATGCTCTGTGACATGCATGCTATACTTATACTTACACCCCCCCCACACACACACTACCACCACCA
This sequence comes from Peromyscus nudipes, assembly GCA_902168325.1. Lineage (NCBI taxonomy): Eukaryota > Metazoa > Chordata > Mammalia > Rodentia > Cricetidae > Peromyscus > Peromyscus nudipes. The sequence continues at coordinate 29,815 of CABHPH010158573.1, forward strand.
GCACTCACACACATGCACATGTATACATACATACCTACACACAAAAAGATGAATAAAAAATTAAAAGAAAATAAAATGACAAGTGAAAAGGAAAGGGGAAGTGCTGTGGGATGGTCTGTGTGTTAAATGTGTTGCTCTGATTGGTTAATACATAAAACACTGATTGGCCAGTAGCCAGGCAGGAAGTATAGGCGGGACAAGGAGAGAGGAGAATTCTGGGAAGTGGAAGGCTGAGTCAGAGAGACGCTGCCAGCCACCGCCATGAGAAGATGTTAAGATACCGGTAAGCCACAAGCCACGTGGCAACTTATAGATTAATAGAAATGGGTTGATTTAAGAAAAAGAACAGTTAGCAAGAAGCCTGCCACGGCCATACAGTTTATAAGTAATATAAGTCTCTATGTGTTTACTTGGTTGGATCTGAGCAGCTGTGGGACTGGCGGATGAGAGAGATTTGTCCTGACCGTGGGCCAGGCAGGACCAGAAAAACTCTAGCTACAGAATTCAGTGACAGACGGATCAAGTTTAGAAAACTCTGCATTGAGTAACGTCACTCAGCAGGTGTACTTACTCCAACACCACCCCTAAGACTATGATATTAGACTTTACACTATACTAAGTGAGATAAATGCAACGTGAAACATTGTAGAAGCAGAATTCAGGACTCCAATATGTCTAACAGTGTCCGTGTGCTAGACAGCCACGAGAAGCTGCTGCTGAGGTGCCAAGATGCAGTTCCCACTGTTAACATTCCAAAGTTACCATGACTCTGAACAGTGTGCTTCCCAAAGCTTCCCAAGTCCTGTATGCAGTGACTCCTGAGACACTCAAGTGACTCCCCTGGGAGCCCACCACAGTGCTGGGGTGTGGCTTACTCTGTCCTTTCCAGGATTAACGTCTCAGTCTGATAATCCCCCAGTTTCCGTTTACCTTGAAGTCTCTTTTCAGAACTCTCCAACTCCACTTCAGACTAGCTGGTGCTGAAACTATTTTCTGCTGCGAAATACTGCAACTCGGCTTCACTTGAGGAGCTGTCTCTGAAGAGAACTCTTGTCCCTGCCTCCAACCCTGCTGCTGCAGACATGAGCGTCTCTTCTCTCAAAACTCACTGATAGTGCCCTTTAAACAGGTAAGACTCATGTATACACTGTGTCCCATGACACAGATTATTAAAACCACCCCTTTTAGGGTCACAGGAAGAGGGAACTTAGGTAAGGCAATATTGAAGAGAATCGAGAGAGCAACATGAAACAGAACGTGTTTACAAAAATAAAATAAAGAAAAACACATCTTGAAAAGGTGAATTGTGTTCCAGGAAGATATGATAAAAAGCCTAAAGCCTAAAGCTGTAGGCAGCATAGAAGCTTCCACACATATCCCTATTCTGGAACCCTCAGAATATGCGATTATACCATAATCTGCAGCAAGAAGGACCCAAGTGAGGTTACTAAGGTTATACATTTAGAGATGATCCAGTATTATCACGGTGGACACACGGGCCTTCAGAGCGAGGAGCTTCTCAGGTAGAAGTCAGAGTGGTGGCAGGGTTGGAGGTGAGGGGGCCTGTCTTAAGGCCTGAGCAGCATTCAATTCTCGCTGCTGGCTCAAAGGTGGAAGCCGCCACATGTCACAGGATGAAAGTGGTCTCTTCACCTTGAGGACAATCTTCCAATAGGCAACAAAGAGATAGGGGTTTCCACTCTACAACCTTACGGTAGGACGAAGGAAAGAAACAGAAGAAAAAGAAGAAGAAATAGAACAGAAGAAAACTTTCATGAACCCCAGAAAGATCTAGACTCAAACATCTCTGACTGGGCTGGCAAGATGGCTCTGTGGGAAAAGGCACTTGCTGCCAAGCCTGATGACCTGAGTTCAATCCCTAGGACCTGTGGGGTGGAAAGAGAGAATCAACTGCAAGGCGTCCTCTGACCTCCACACTCATGCTGGGCACATGTGCACGCCCATGCATAAACACACACAAAATAATAAAATGACAAACATTAAGCCTTCAATGTTTGTCAATATTATTGACACACAAGTCGTATCTGACTTTATTTTAGAGAACTACTCTAATTTTAATTATATGGAAAATTTCCAAATAAGCAAATATCTAAAACACTGGAAGAATCGCTGCCAATAAAGGGAGATAAGGCAGTCTAGTACAAAAGTAAAATAAAAGGGTAAAGAAGGAAGGTATAAATATCAGGGGGAAATGAACAGAGGCTGGGCATGGTGTTGCACACCTATAATACCGGCATTTGGGAGGTAGAGGCAAGAGTTTGAAGCCAGCCTGGGCTTTATAACCTGCCCGTTGACATCTTGTCTCAACAAACAAACAAAACAATTGCTCTCCAGTCAAAGAATAAACCTAATAGACAAGGTATCATCAAATTTGTCTGGTAGTTACAAAACATAAAATTTAACTGAAAACTTTTGGGGGAAAAAAAGAAATCAATATATAATTAACAAATGTATCATGTATAAATATGAAACATAGATAACATAAAATTTCCCCAGAATTCAGCTAACACAATGTGCATCTTACATATATTATTTAATATAATTGTTATATTACCTCCTTAATTTTATAAGTGAGAAAAGCCAACCCTTAGAAATACAAGAACATTTCCATAATTCTATGAGCTTATAAATAAAAATTTTATGCAAAATATGCTGGTCTGATGTAACTAAAGCTACGAAATGCTGGGTAAAAGCCCAGTAAGATGACATAGAGGTAAAGATGCTCGCTGCCAAGGCTAACTCGACCTGAGTCAATTCATAGGTCCCATACTGTGGAAGGAGAGAACCGACTCATGGACTTTGTCTTCTGAGCGCCACACACATGTGCTGTGCACATATATGCCCATGACACACACCAATAAATAAGTAAAATTTAATTTTTTAAATTTGAAATGTTGGGTAGATTCTGACGCCAATGATCTGAACAAATTGAAAGGATACCCTCCACCCTGGAGCACGAGACTCAGAACTGCAAAGACTGTTGCTTTCCCCAGAACTGGACTATTTTGGACCTAAATCTCTAAGGTTATTAGAGTTGGGGGCCAAAAAGACACAAAACAACCCTAAAGTTTTATAGAAGACTGAGAACAGCCATGAACATCTTTAAGAGAAGAAGCAATTATAGAGTAGTTCTTTAATCTGATAGGAAAAAAAAGAATTAAAAAGTTAAAATTGGGAACTGGAGAGATGATTAAATAGTTAAAGGCATTTGTTGCTCTACAAAAATAAATTTACCACCATGTGACAGTAGCGCACACTTTTAATCCCAGCACTTAGGAGGCAGAGCCAGGCGGATCTCTGTGAGTTCGAGGTCTACAGAGCAAGATCCCAGACAGGCACCAAAACTACACGGAGTTTAGCAATGAATTATTAACTCACTAATGACATTTAAACATCAAAGTGGGGGCATTTGGGATTATTCAACTGTGCTCAATCAATTAATTTTTAAAAAGAAATTAAATTATGCTAATTTTTATAAACCATATGGTAATATAAAACCCTCCATGAACCAAAGTTCAGTACAAACAATATTAAATGGGGAAGGATATTTTCTCCAGAGATAATTTTTCAGTGTTAACCAAGAGAGAGAGAAGGCAGCTTTAGTGTGGCTGGCAGGGAGGCAGGTGGACACCGAGTTTCTGAAAGGCAACTTGATGGCAGAATGGCCTTCAGCGAGCCTGTCTTTTCGTCCAGAAATCTCACCCCAGCAGGGATAGCCTCACTGGAGAACTAGAAACTTGTTACTTGAGATTTGCTGCAGTTTGGTCTATCACAGTAAGTTAAACTAGAAGCAAGTCACAAACAACTAGAGACCCTTACAACACAGAACCGTAAGGATTACACCGTTGTCCGGGTTAGTACCCTTCAACTGCTATTGCCTCCAGATAAAGTCCAAGCTCTTTACTGAACCTGTGCTACCACCAATGTCTGCTCCAGGCTGCCATTACTGACCTCCTCGATCCTGCAGGCCTTTGTCTATACACAGAGATTCCCAGTATCCAGAAAACATGGGCCAGCCACCAGACACACATCCATGGCCTCACATATCTGCGACGCAGTGTTTCTGACACCTTTGGGACATCAGGATCACCAAATCATCCTTCCCAGGAAGCCATCCCTGACACCTAACAATTCCTAATGTTGTCTTATGACACTGTGGTGGTTTGAATGTAATTGGCCCCCGTAAGCTCATAGGGAGTGGCAATATTACAAGGTGTGGCTTTGTTGGAGTAGGTATGGCCTTGTTAGAGGGAGTGTGTCACTGTGGGGGTGGGCTCTGAGGTCTCATATTTGCCCAAGCCATGCCAAGGGCTTCACACCATTTCCTGTTGTCTTCCTATCAAGATGTATCCAGCACCATGTCTGCCTGCATGCCACCATGCTCCCCACCATGATGATAATGGACTGAACCTCTGAAACTGTAAATGAGCAACCCCAATTAAAAGTTTTCCTTTCTAAGAGTTTCCATGGTCATGGTGTCTCTTCACAGCAGTAGAAACCCCAACTAAGATAAACACCAATATACCATGATACAGGGTGATCTCAGAATCCCTCAGTATAACTCTGGATGGAAGAAACCTGAATCCCTGTCAGCTGGCCGGAAACTGAAGCCCCTTCTCTAGTACAGGCTGGGCCTCCTTACCCAAAATGCCTGGCACCAAAAGTTACTCAGATTTTGAGTATTTTTAAGTTTCAGAATATCTGCATACACACAGGTCTGAAAACAAATTCATTGGTTTCCTAGGTATCGTATGCATGAAATCGGAAGGTAATATGTAGTTTTAAGTGTATTTGAATTTTGCCTGCAGCCTATCATAGGCCATTGGGTAAGCTGTTGGTGCTTATACATTCTCAGAGTTTGGGTTATGTTGTAATTTGTACATGTGGACTGGAGTTGCCCGGTTGCTATGACAGTCCATCAAATCTCTCTCTGTCCATCACTGACCAGCTCTGAACCGGGCCAGTCCTTAGTCTTTCTGCACCCTGGCTTATACGGCTCCCAAACGAAGACAATCATAGCACCCAGGACACTGCAGATTAAATAACTATAATCCCCACAAGCACACTTAGAATACGATCTTCCGCCAAAGAAGCCCTCTGTGTTAGCTGTGGTTAGAAGAGCAGATTCCTGAAACACAGCCTGAGTCGGTTTTAGCAAATACGATTTCCACTCACAGCAAGGACAAAATAGCAGCGAAGAAAACATACAGATGTCTCAGTCCCAGTTCCTTGGTTTTCATATATGAAAAATGGGAGCCAGGCTAACAAAACCACTGAAATGTTGGGAATCCCCGAGAAGTGCGGGAGGCTCCGGGGAGGAACTGAAAAAGTCCGAAGACAAATGAAAACGCAATAGCCGTGTTGACTGAGGACACATTCCACAGCCGACAGCCAGGAAGGTCAGGACGGCAGTTCCCTTGGCTTCCCTTCAGAAACTCTAATTTTCTTTTTTTAATTTTCCTAATTAAAACAAAGTTTGCCTTTTGAACACCCACTCTCTATGTAAATTCAGAGCTCGGCCTTGGTAAACCACAGTGGTGGGAGTGTTTATCTTTTCCTGGCTGGCTTGGCAGGCTTTCCTCCAGGGATGTGAAATACAGCTGGGACTATCCCCTCGTTTATTGTCAACAAGCAAGCAGCCCAGACCACAAACGACAGTTGTCAGAAAAGGGGGAGCTGGAAGCTGAAATATGTTGCCATTTTGTTTGGAAATGAAGGCAGTGAACAGAATCAGAAGTGGCAGGGAACTAAAACCTTCACAGCTGCCAGCCGAGAGCAGGCCAGCAAATGCCAGGCAATGAGGAAAGACAGGACTACTGCATAGAGACCTCAGAGCGGGAGAAAGAAGGAGTGGGGCAGAGGCCAGGCAACAGGTGCAGGCAGCTCGGGCCTCCACAAAGCGAGGAGAACATGGCGTCCCTTCAGGAGCAAAGAGCACACCAGCTTTGATTTGTGGTTGAGGGAAGGGGAATCCTTATCTAAGTCAGGTGGTGCTGGCAGAAATACAGGCTTGGAACAGACCTGGGAGGAACCCACTCTAGCTATGGTGTATCTATTAGTGCTGTCTACTAATTCATCCCAAATGAACAGTGTTTTCTGAACTTTAAAGGGATCTGAGGGACTACCTGTCCCGTTAGTTCCCAGTTTTTATTCACAGGCTGCCCTTTGTTTTCTATTGCTGTGATAACACACCGGGATCAAATGCAACTTGGGGAGGAAAGGGTTTAAACTCCCATGTCCCCATCACAGTCTATCACTGAGGGACAAAGCAGGAACCCAAATAGGGCAGGAACCTGGAGGCAGAAACTGAAGCAGAGACCATGAAGGAATGCTGCTTACTGGCTTCCTTTTCAGAGCTTGCCCAGCTTGTGTTTTTATACAACCCAGGACCACCCTGAAGGATTAGCAGCCCCCCTCCAGTGGGCTGGGCCCTCCCACATCGATTATTAATCAAGAAAATGTCACACAAGCTTTGAGACACACCAATCTGATGGGGCATTTTCTCAATTGATTCTAACTTGTGTCCAGTTGACCAAAAGCTAACCAGCACTTACCCCTCGGAGGAGCCTGGAGTTCTTGTTCAAAATGCAAGTGATGCCAAGTAGGGCAGCACTTGGAAAGCAGAGGGTCATAAGTCTAAGGCCAGCAAAAGCAACAAGACACTCCTGACTGAATTCATGGACAAAATGTAGACTAGAAATAAGCAGAGTCTGGGGCTGGGTAGGTAACAGGGACTGTTCAATAGGCACAGAGTTCCTGCTAAGAACGGTGGAAACACCCTGGGCCGGTCAGGCAGCAGTGTGGATGTTCTTGGTGGTGCTGAACCTTATGCTTTCAAATGGTCAGAGTGCCAAGCCTTGTGTTTGAATGTAAAACCATAGGAAGAGGAAAAATGCATTACTGTTGCAAAAGGAAAAAAAAATGGTGATACACCACTTCCAATATGCCTGGCCCAGAGATTATTACAACTTTTGTTTGTTTGTTTTTAGATTTTTGAAAAAGGGTCTCACACTGTAACTCAAAATGGCCTTGGAACTCACTACGTGGCTCAGGCTGGCCTCAAATGCAATCCCCCGGCTTCAGCTTCCTGAGTGCTGCGGTTAGAGATGTGAGCCACCAGGCCCCGCTTCATTACTCCTTAAAAAAATAGCCCAAAGGAGCTTGATGGAAGTGATCTGAGGACCACATTTTAAACTTATCAGTTTTTTAGAAGCTTGTTTCCCTTTTAGAGAGAGACACAGTGAAGTGTGCAAAGGTGCTCGGATACGATGCACCGTGTGTTTGTCAGTGTGGAGGAACAGGTGCAGTAGTCATGGTATAGAGAAAGCAAGTGTGGCCTTGAGGAGCTCACTGTGGACACGTGGGGTTTCTCTGTTCACTGTGATGCCCTTCTGTGTAGGGTTGAAATTCTCTGTAATAAAAACACTTTTAAAAAAGATTCAACTGGAGTGTAGGTCTGACCACAAGGGAAGACTGAGAAAGGGGTAGAGGGCAGTGCCAGCCTGCTGTATGTAGGTCAGTGTGGCTGAGGATCCCTTGCAAGCACTCTGCTCTCTTTGACGCTGTAACAGGGGTGGGGCGGGGGAGGGCATTCACCTGCAGCATCCACAGTTCCATCTGTAGTGGTAGTCAGGCCTACCTGTGGGGGACGTATCGGGCCAAGATTGAGCTGAAGTAAGCCAGAGCTCTTGCAACATCACCAAAGGGAGATGGTGATGTCCATCTACACGCCCCTGGGGCTCCCTGCTGGGCTGGATCATGCTCCTAAGGCACAGTGACAGATGGGAGTGTCCAGACAAGAGGAACAGGTTGGTAAGGGACTGAAGACAACAGCGTGTGAAAAATGCTGAGATGCTAAGAACGATGGGCTTAGAGAAGACAAGTTCTTAGGACCTGTGACAGGTTTCTCTCAAGTTAGGAAAGCAAGGGATATAGCATGGGGACATGTGTTTCAGAAAATGGACGTTAGTTTGGATCAAGAGGAGAACGTTACCTGTTCAAGCATGGTAGTGCCGATGGAGCTAGAAGCAACGTTGAGCTACAACGAAGCACCTGTGTTGTTCAACTACACTGAGCTGTGTCTCAATGGAGTGACCTCCAGCCACTGCTGAAGGTGTGGAGTGGTTATACAGAAGAGGCCCAGAGTGCTATGGAATGGGAGACAGGCTCTGGTACTATGAGAATTGGAGCTGAGAACCACCATTATGAACTGTGGGCCGTGTGCAAGGCTTTGCCTCTCTACTCAATTCTCTTTGTTTGTAAAAGCAGCAGGTTGGAGTTGACATCTCGGGGAAACAAGCCAGATGGCTGTTGAGATCCCCTTTCCTGTCCCATCTGTGAATTGCTCTCTTTGCCGCTAGCCTGTCAGCACTCCAGACTCAACTGCCCACTGTGGGATCAGCTGTCCTGTCCAATTACTCCAGTCCGTCACGGGTGCTGCTGTTCTGATGGGCTTCTTGGTGAGACATCTCAGAGTCTCTTTGCCTCCTTCTTCTCTTCGGGTCTCTCTCTCTCTCTCTGCCTCAAGAATGTTTCTGTGCTTTGCTCTTGATTCTGCAAGTCTGTTGACACCATTATAAGCTGGCCCCATCACATAGCATGCAGACAGTAGCTGCTGATTTCTGAATCAGAATGGACCCTGGAGAGTCAGGCCCAACCTGCCCCCTTTATACAAAGAAAAATGAGCCACCAGCACTGAAGAGTGAGGTCACATGGTTCATAGCGGTGGTTCATAGCTCTGGTCCACCCAGTACCACACTCTTTCTGTTCCTCCATGTCCCACCAGCCCTGGGACTTCTTCTCAGGCCACCCTGGTGTGTTTCAACATCATTAGTTTTACAGAGATTGGCCCTGACTTAAGCTCAGGACGATTGGTTTATTTGTACAATACTAGGATGGTCTTCAGTTAAACTACATGTGTGCACATCCAAGAACTATCCCCACTTGTCCCTGCAAGAGAACAAGGGTCTGCTTTGAGTTAGAGAACACAATCTTTTCCGTGCTTCTCACACATACTGCCAAAGCAGGACTGCTGAATTGTGAAATAAAGAGAATTCCTAGCCAGCTCAGGCTCTCTGGAGTCCGTAAATCCAGGTCGTTGGGATACTAAATGTATCGTTGAGCTCCAATGAGCACAAAAATGACATACATCATGTAAACTGGCTGTGCCCCGATTATGTCCATAAAAGGCCCTGGACTCACTTAGGTTCTTCTGTGGCTGTTCTGGTCTCTTCTAGTTCTTGTGCTTGTTTCAGCCAAGGTAATTTAGCTTCCACTGGACTTTTTTCTGAGAGGAAAAAAAGAAAGTAAACAATGAATTTCATTACTATCCATCATTGAGGACTTTGATACATGCTTGTTATTGACTGGAGAGTTCATTAACACGGGGTTATACTTTCCAAATGCACAGTACATTTGCTTCTGGAATGAATAAAATTCCTGCTATTTTTTTAATTAACACATTACAAAATGCAACCAAAATGATCCCTGTTATAATGAATGCAGTTGAACATCCAAAAGTTAAACATAAAAATGCCTTATATAACTCAACACCCCTTTCTGCTCTTTTTATATTGAAGCTCTTATTCCAACAATATCAGAGTCTTCCTTTTGCCACAAATTCTTCTGGTCTCTTGAATTAATAAATTAATAGAGAAAAGCAAATATCAAGAGGCCAGTGAAGTGGAAAGATGAGATTCTGTGTGTGGCTTATTCAAATTCCATTGTTACCATGGGAGATGAAAACCATCTACATGGGCATGGAAGGGACAGTTGCTATGCCCTTCTGTCCTTTGAGGCTTCCATGACAGGAGGAGAGAGCTAACCCAGTTGTGAAGTGAAGAATTTGGAGACACTTCAGGGAGACTAGAGACACCGAGAAAAAGTCTGTGGAAGTCCTGTTGATGACAGAGGTAATAAGCAAAAGCTTCAAGATGGGAACCTATAATGACTGTGTGCCTGCATGGCAGCTACTGATCTTTCCACACAATGGGCTCAGTCAGACACAGGTAGACTGATGAACTGTGGGGCTATCTGTATAAACAAGGAACCGAGAATTTCTGAGGAAGAATTTTATCATTCTGTCTGAAGTACTAAGGAAAAGTCTTTACAAAGAGGTGAGAACAATATTTTCCCATTTCCTTTTTATCACATCTGTCTGTCTATCTACCCATCTATCTATTCACGTGTGTGTGTGTGTGTGTGTGTGTGTGTGTGTGTGTGTGTGTGTGCATATGTTAGCACTCATGTATAGGG
>CABHPH010158575.1:1054-13031 GCA_902168325.1 Peromyscus nudipes
CCTTCTCTCCCCTCTCCTTCCCTCCCCTCCTCTCTGACACTATTTCTCCTTTGATGTTTAAAGGAGTCCACTCTGAAGATCTTCCAACTCTAGAAGATTCTTTGTGAAAAGTTGTTTTGTTTTTTTATTTCCTTTTTAGTTTTTTGAGACAGGATTTCTCTGTGTAACGTCCTGGCTGTCCTGGAACTCGCTTTGTAGGTGAAAAGATTTTTAACTAGAGAACGTTGTCAAGTTCTAGAAGATTGTTCAGTGTGCTGGTTTGAAAGAAAATGGCCCCCAAAGGGAATAGCCCTATTAGGCGGTGTGGTCTTGTTGGAATAGGTGTGGTCTTGTTGGAGGAAGTGTGTCACTGTGGAGGCAGGCTTTGGGGTCTCATATATGCTCAAGATACTGCCCAGTGTCTCAGTACTTCCTGTTGCCTGAATATCAAGATGTAGCCAGCACCACATCTGCCTGCACGTCTCCATGCTCCCTGCCATGATGATAATGGACTGAACCTCTGAAACTATAAGCTGCCACCTCAATTAAATGTTTTCCCGTATAAGAGTTGCTGTGGTCATGGTGTCTCTTCACAGCAACAGAAACCCTAAGACATTCAGTTTTCTCCTTTCAATTTATTCTTTTAGCTTTGACAGTTTATATTTTTCTACCAATTTGGCCCTTTCATTGGAAATTTCAAACGTATTGGCATGCACTTGCACAGTATTCAGTGTTGTTTCATGCTCCCTTTATTCTTGGTAGAAAAACTTATTCTGTTCTAACTCAGTCCTCGTTTGATTCTCCTGACCTCAGCTTCCCTCCGTGAATTGTTTCTAAGTATCAGTTTGGTCTCTTTTAGGCCATGAGATGGCCCAAACACTGCTCGTCCACCCCAATGCTTACTATCTCAGCCTTCTGTCTCAGACAACTTCGAATGGACAGCGCTCTTGAGGGAAAGCTGGCTGAGGGTACCAGGATCACCGTTCTCCCCATCCCTCACTCATTCCTGCTTCTTGATTTTCCTTTCCTTTTTCCCTGAACTCTCCCAAAGTTTCCTGACTTTCCCAACTCTCCTGCCTCACAGGAGATAGTATATTCAACAATTAGGGAGAGTGGTGGATAACCTGGGGCTTTTAATTCATGGGTGAATATTCTGGTGGTCGGCGCCATGCTTTTTTTTGTTTGCTTGCTTGTTTGTTTTTGTTTTTTTGAGACAGAGTTTCCCTGTGTAGCTTTGGAGCCTGTCCTGGATCTTGCTCTGTAGACCAGGCTGGCCTTGAACTCACAGAGATCTGCCTGCCTCTGCCTTCCCAGTGCTGGAATTAAAAGCATGCACCACCACCGCCCAGCAGCGCCACTCTTATAAATTGAATTTCTCTGTGTAGAAAATGAACCACTTTAGGAGGACAGTCAAGGTTAAAATCATCTTAATTCATTTTCCCCAAGTCCCTTTCCCTTTCTGAGCTCAGATCTTGAGGAGACTGTTGTAGAGGAGACGAGCCAGCCTCTCTGGATTGCTTAGCCTTTCTGTCTCAGTGTGTTTTCCTATCACTAGCCCATCATCTATTGCATGCAGCCTGAGGTCTGGCATGTTTGCTTACCAGGCTACATCTCGGGGCTGGGTGCTGGCTACTTTCACATTCCACAGTAACATCTGCCTGCAATATCCTTCCCACTCAAAATCCAGTAAGTAGTTTAACTGAGATTCAGCCTTTCTTTGTAAGAATCCCCATTGCTGTTCACAACAGATGTTTTCTGCACTTACCTTTACCTATGTGTTCAGTGTCCAGTGAGCAGTGGTTGTGAGGGAAGTGGGTCAGCAGAAGTGTCCCCAGGAGCATGTTAGCACAGAGCCCGACAGCCTTTCCATCCTCTGCAAGCCCCACAATTGTATATTCTGAATGCCTCACATGGTTCACAGTGCTGCAGTCAAGATCTTAGAATACGTTATAGTTTCTTCCTTTTTAACATACTGGGCAGTGAAGTCTTCTGGTTCAATTTGTATTCATCTATACTTTGCAGTGAGACTTAATGTAAAATAACTTATTAAGTACAACTCTTGAATTACTCCAATTTGGGAAAAATATAAGTGAAATACAGAGGGCAGCTTCCAAGGGCAAGACATCAATTTTAATACATGCTAAGTCCCCCGGTCCTGTGGGCCTCTGGAAACTAATACACTCTTCTGTTGCTCATGCTAGGCCTCAGCCCTGTGCTCCTGAGTGCAAAGGTGTTCTTAGCTAATTCACTTTTCTGTCCTTGGTATTTATGGTGATGCTCCAGGACAGCTCATTCATTCTGAGAAGGAGCTGAGTACTGGCCGTGATCTCTCTGGAATCTGTCCATCAACAGATACCTTCTTTTCCTTTCAGTCTGGTAGTAAAATGTTTGAAAAAACATGAACCCTGGTGGATAGTTTTAAGCCGAAGAATAACAAGAAGTGAAAACATTCCATTTTCTGTCTCTTTAGAGACTTACTGTGTGATTCAGTTGTTTTAAGTATTGAAATCTCAGTTCATCCAACACGTCTTTGGTGAAAGTTCAGTGCCACCCAAAAGAGCCCAGATCAAACACAAATTTGAAGTTACTTGTGCCATTGTGTCCCCTTACATAGCTCCACTGAGGTGTGATGATTTGGGTCTCCTCAGGATTTCTGGGTGCCTAAGGAATTATTGTAGTGTCTTTGGAATAATGTTTAGAACAAAGTCCTAGGTCTTCTGTTGACTGGCTGTTTTGTTGAGCCTTTCCCTTAGACTACAAAGGATGATTATCCTTCAGATTTATTTTTCAGCAAGACATTGCAGAGCAGTGGCCTTTTCATTGGGGTAACCTTATTAAATTCACAACAGCATTAAACACCCAGAGCAGGGAAAAGAGACCTTCATCTATGAAACCTTCCAGACACATCCTCTTTCTTGTGTGAAACTAGATTGCTCAGATGTTTGAGAGAAAATGATGTCTTGGAGCTTATGTTTTTGTTTTCTTTTAATATGGAACGCTTCAGGAATTTGCATGGCATCATTGCGCAGGGGCCATGCTAATCTTCTCTGTATCGTTCCAATTTTAGTATATGTGCTGCCAAACCCAGCATAGCTTTTTTTTGGGGGGGGGGGCATTCACTGCAACGGTTGTGAACTCTCACAGTCTGAGCCTGATTCCCCTCCTTGGTGAACTGGGGCAAGACCAGCAGAAGAAGAAATTGGTTCTCTTACTTCAGATTTCAAAATTGTGGGAAACACACACACACACACACACACAGAGACACACACACACTTGCCATTTTAAGCTGAATTTGTTACATAGCAATAGCTAACCAAAGCAAAAGTCAGGAGTTGGATGTAGGCAACTGTCAAAACAAAACCTGTATTCTTGACTTTGGAGCTGGGTAGTGGGTGGAACTGGAGGCGCCTGGGGGGACCCCCATTGAAGGCTGAAAGTGCTGGGAGGAAGTGGTATCCCAGTCTGGAGGGGAGACAACCTATGGTGTATAGCGATGGGAAGTTTGGCAATATGCTGATGGCGGAAGACAGAAAAGATGTCCAAAGAACTTGATAGCCTCAGAAACTGTTTCCAGAATGTTGCAAGTGCTAGCTCCCTGCTTTTTGGCTTCATATGACTCAGAGAAAAAGCTGGAAAGCGAAAGCATCAGAGCAGAAAAGCTTTCCAACTTGGGTCTTGAACAGATTTAGTAAATAAGCCTGCCTGTCATCCAGTCTGCAGAGTTTGCAAATTTGCTTGGGGTGGGAGTGGGGTGCGGCGCAAATCCAAAGCGCAGGGAAAGTGGGATCGTTTCTGAAGTCAGGGCTAGGAGATCTACTGAGAGTGGACCTGAGTCAAGCCTCTAGACATACGTGCTTCTAAGAATATAAGGGCATCTTCCCACAGCGCTAACACCCCTGCATATGGAGAGGCTTATTGCAAATAAAATCTGATGGCACTTTTCTAATGGAAAGGAGCCTGGCAAGCATCTTAAGAATCTCCCATGTGTTTGCTGGGCTAAAATCATATTAGCAAAACAGAGCCAGCCAGGCCTGGTGGCACAAGCCTGTAATTCCAGCTTCTCAGGAGGCCGAGGAAGGAAGATCACAAGTTCAAGGTCTGCCTGGGCTACAGAGGGAGCTAAGTCAGCAGGGGCAGTTTAGCAAGACTTGTCTGGAGAATAAAAAGTAAAAAGAGTGTTGAGGATATAGTTCTGTGGCAGAGCTTATGTCTGGTACTCATGAGGCCCTGGTTCAATTCTTAGGAGAGAGAGAGAGAGAGAGAGAGAGAAAGAGAGAGAGAGAGAAAGAAAGAGAATACCAGAGCAGAGCTGGACAAAAAAAGGACAGACAATTAGAAATGGAAAGAGGCCTCTAGGCTCAACATGCAGGAACCAGAATGGGAAATCCATCTAGATATAGAAATAAGCTGTTTGTTTTCCTAAAAGAAGGACTATCTGGAAGCCAGTGTCAGGAATGGTGGAGAAGCACCCCCAGGGACCACGGCTGTCCTTAGAGCAGATGGGATGAGGTGACAGGCACCAGGCTGGATTTCAAAATGGCTGTCTACCAGCATCCACTGCATGTGCTCTCTCTCTCCCTCCCCCTCTCTCTCCCCCTCCTCCCTCTGTGTGTGTGTCTAAGTGTGCAGGTGCTAGTGTATAAGTGTGTGCACATACATCCAGAGGACAATCTGGGGTGTTATTCTTCACAAGCTCTTCCCTTTATTTTTTGAGACAGGGTCTCTGATTGGCCTGGAATTTGCCAGGCAGGTGTTAGGCTGGCTGGCCAGCAAACCCCGAGGACCTGCCTGTCTCTACTTCCCCAGCTGTGGAAATACAAGCATGTGCCATCACACTCGGCATGTTTTATGTGGATTCTGGGAATCGAACTCAGGGTTCTTATGTTTGCAAGGCAAGAACTTTCCTGACTAAACTAGTCCCCCGGTCCAGCCCTCCTTCAGGATGAGAGTCTCTAAGCTCCTTTTGTGCTGTTCAGGGAGGCACAGTTTGCTGCTTCAGATCCTGAGACACCCCATCCACACCACGATCTGATTAGATGAGAAGGTCTAAACCTTGAGGCCGAGACTGTTGCAGAAAAGGATTCAATTCTCCTAGGTCTCAGGAGGCTAAGGACATTTTATATGTGGAGAGATGGGAGCCAGTAGAGGCCGGAGAGCCAACAGCTACAGCTTGGTTTATTGATGGTCCAACAAACAGCACCTCCTGTTAGCCACGCCTTTGTGCACGCTCCTTCCAGGAATCAGTCTAGGTTCATAGATCCCTTTCTCCGGAGGAGTTCGGCAGAAGGTGCATGCACCAGGTCAGCTCAGGGGCCTTAAGAGGCGCTGGGAAGTTCTGCCCTGGTGCTTTGAGAACCTTAGCTGCTACTCAAAAAGGTCATTGCTGCCGGGCCAGCTTCTCAGAAGGCTGAGACAGGAAGATCTGGCCTACCTAGGAACTTAGTAAGAGCCTGTATGAAAACAAAAACGAAAAGGAAGGTGGGCATAGAGCTTATTGGTAGATGCCTACCCAGCAGGCGTGACCCAAAGTTAAGTCTCTCTCCTGCCTTCTCTCTCCTCTCCTCTCCCTCCCTCCCTCCCTGCCCCCTTCTCATAATAATAATAATAATAATATGACAGTAATAAGCTATAAAAGTAACTCTTGCAGGAAGAACCTTGTGAAGAGGCCTGCATAAAGCCTTCCCTTCCCCTCATCTGAACCTGAGCTCTGCTCCAAGCCAGCCCATGGCGAATCCGCTAGTGATGAGCTGAAGGAAACAGCCTAGCCCACCAGCCACCAAGCAAGCCTGGCAGAAGCCTTGCCCAGCTAAGGCTGACCCTCACAGAGTGAGCAAATGCAAATGGATCCTTTAGGCCGTTAAGTCTGGGGATGTTTTGTTATATAATGATAGATAACTAAACACATTGACTCAACAGTAGAGCAGATAACAAACCAGTTATAATCATACTTCTGAGGAATAAGGACATGTGTGTGCTGGAAATGCCTGATGGGTTTGATTGAAATTAACTGACTAAACACAGTCACAACCTGAACATAATCATAGCTGAAGAGGCAGACGGTGGAAATGGAGCAGGCTCATCACGCCAGCTATTTTCAGCATCTGCTTGGGATTTGCAGTGGGATCAGGAAGAGAATAAAACAAAAAAACACCAAGGCCTCGTAGAGTTGAGATATTTGTTCACGCATCTTAGCAATAGAAACTTGACGTCGCCTCTTTCCCGAAGGAAGGAAAATAAGTTTGCACAGCTGAGACATGTCCCTGCGGTCCCTCCAGCTCCCGTTCCCCACCTTCCAGTCACACGGAGAACCACCACAGCTCTTCAGCTCAGCCAAGTCCTCACACTGCTTTTTAAAAAATTCTTTGCCAGTTTCATAATCCACGTCATGAATGTTGGTTATGTTTACTCCCCATTACTTTCTCTCATCCCCACTCCTGACGAAACTGCTTCCCAACAAGTCCTCCTATTCTGATGGGGTGTGTGTGTGTGTGTGTGTGTGTGTGTGTGTGTGTGTGTCCTAATGAGTTGAGTTAAGGTGGCTGTGTGAGCATGGGTGAGAGGCTCTTTACCGGAGCACGGGCAGCTTACCAGTGACCACACCACTGGAGACAGCGCCACCCCTTAGGGACTAATGAGACAGTTCAGCTGCTAAAGGCCTTTGCTACTAAGCTTGACAGCCTGAGTTCGATCCCCGGAGACGACAAGGTAGGAGAAAACCGACTTGCACATTGTCCTGTGAGCTCCATAGATGCGCTGTGGCATTCCTGTGTGTGTGTGTGCACACACAGTATATAAAATATAATGATGATGATGATGATGATGATGATGTTCCACCTCTTCTCCCTGCCTGATGCTATTAACTGTCACTAGTTCCTCAGGAGGGGTGGGGACTCATTGGCCTCCTTCCCTTCCATGATGAAATTTTGACTGACCCAATTCTCTCATTGATTTTTTTTTCCCACCCCAGATTATCTTTCTGCTTGCATCCCCCATTTCCTCCATCCATCACTAACCTTTGACCTCCACCCACCTCCCAGCCATGTTCAGGTGTGAGACATGCAGACACAGCCTCCCTTGGTGGGAGACCTTGCTGATGCTGTCCACGTCGCCAGGTGGACGGACTGACCAGGCTCTAGAGTATTACTTGGTGCTCACCTGCATTAACCGGCTCTACAATTACTAGAGAGTTGCTTGCTTGGCTTCTGCTTCTCTTGTGCCCTGCATTTCTGCTGCAGATACAAACTACTCACAGGACATGCCAACAATACGTAGCATCCCTTGTGTGATTATAACATGGCCGAATATCAGTGCTTTCCAAAGTTGCACCAAGGGCACTCGTCAAAATGTAGATTTGCAAACCTTTCCCCAGGAAGTCTCATCTGGGGGTCTGTGCATGTTTAGGCTCACCTAGATCCCTATGATACAAACAGTCAGGCAACACCATTTTTACAAAGTTCTAGCTGGAGGGTTTCCTGTCTCCTTTTGCTTCTTACTGCTTAACCCTGGGCTGTTTCCCTCCATTGGAGAAGGAATGGGGAGGCCATTCAGTGAAACGCCGATGAAGAAGATATGCTTGGATCCAAAAGGAATATCCTGGAAGTCAAAGATACCGATGAAAGCAGTAACAATTTGTAGATATTCATCCCTGTTTTCTCCAATTTCATTTGCTAACAGTAAGGAAAAGACCACATTTCAAATGATGCTGACTGATTTATCCTCAAGACATCCTGTGAACAGTGCCTCAAAGCTGGGGAAATGTGTGCAGCTGGAGACTAATAAGCTACCTGCTTCCTCAGCTGTGCTGTTCTGGGAACTAAGTCTGCAATCATTGAATGCAACAGCTGTTCAGTACACAGGTCCTCACAGCCTGGTCCAAAGGCGCAGAGCATCTGAATTGGCAGGAACAAAAGTAGCTATCATGTATTTTCTTTGGGGTTGGGTGAAGAGTTAAATGTGAGTGTAAGTGAGGGTACAATAAAGAAACCACCCAAATGGCTGCTGCTTCATGTTTAGGGGGAATGGTTTTATTATTGATGTGTGTGTGTGTATGTGTGTGTGTGTGTGTGTGTGTGTGTGTGTGTGTGTGTGTGTGTGTGTGTGTAGGGAGAGAGAGAGAGAGAGAGAGCTCATCCAGAGGCATCTGGAAGAGTCCAGAGCAGCCTGGACATAGCTAGGGCTAGGGCAGCAAGAAATGGGAAAATCATATGCATTATAAGGAGGATGAGCAGTTGAGGGAAGGGAAGCCCATGAGCCAGAGCTGCCTGGGTAGACGAGGAGGTGAGAAGGGCCAGGGTGCTAGTGTGGGCTTTTAAATGTATGATGGATACTTGTGACTAGGGACTGAAGGAGCCTGGAGGCCAGCATGGGCTTTGATATGCTGATAGGCATCACAGCTGTAGTCAGTAGTCACATGTCCCTTCTGCCAGAGGCAGGGGAATTGACTCATTTTGGTAGAGGGCAACCCATTCCATAAGTTCTTAAGGAATGCTGGCTTCTATCTAATCACCAGAAATCCTTCTACAGTCCAGCTTGAGTAGACCCTAGACTTAATTTAGGACCAAGTCACCGGGCCTGCCCTTTTTAGGGTGGAAATGGGTGCCCTTTGGATCTGACATTCTAGCCTTTTGCTGATGATAGGGGTGCGTAGTATTTGATGACTTCAGACCTGGGCAGGGTCCCCATGGGCCCAGAAAGGCTGGAATGCTGGCCAAAGGTCAGAAGACGGAGGGGATTCAGATAGGTGATGGTTTGAGACTTGAGGAAGTTTGGTTAGAAGCATCAGGTTTACTGACCATTGGGTAATTTCGACAATTTTCTCCCAAAAGAAGTTGAAGAGACAAGATGATCATTATTACAAGAAATATGGAAATCAGTGGGCCAAGGAGATGTAAGAGCTTGGGGCCTGTGAGGGACCTGATGATATCCTTGGAGTTAGCCCCTGGAGGCCACAGTTTGCAGGCCAGTTTTCTTTCACCTGGCTGGACTGGCTCATCTCAGCTTTCATCAAGCTCAGGTCCTGCTGGTTTTGCAGGACCACTGAGGCTAGGGAGATGAGCCTGCTTTGGAGCAGCTGCAGGCTACAGTTGATTCCTGGATGGTGTCCATCAGCTGAGTGGAAATCTGCTGGGGACAGATATAGACTAGGGACAGAAGGTGTTAGTTACTATGACCACTGTCTGTCACCTGCACTGAGATCCTCATTGTAGAAAAAGCAGTTAACAATTGTCTGTAAATGCTGGAATTGACCAAGGCCTTTAAGCCACAGTCAAACAAAGCCTGAAAAGTCATCAACGTAATAGAAGCATAAACATTCGTCTGTAATAAGACAAATTTCTTGGCAGGGAAGAGAACAAAGGTCGAGAAGAGCTTGAGGACCCAGAAGGTGATCTGGGACAAAAGCGTGAACATTCTCTCCTCTCTGTCCAGAGGGCTGAACTGTATAGACTGGACAGAGGTGTTTTCAGTACAATTCAAAGCACTTTTAAGCTTATATTTAGAAAACAACCAAAGGAAAGTTAAAAATGTTGGGCTTGTGACTATGGTAATTTTACTTATTTTTAAAAAAAGTTTTAGTAGCCAGTGTTTTTGTTACCAAGACCAGATCAACGCATCAGAACTCCATTGAGTGAGCTTTGACGTTTTAGCTGGGAACATCTAATCATTGGCCTTGGCACATAGGGGTTTGGTTACCGAGAACAGTCCTTGAGAAGCATTTTTTTTTTTAAATAAAGGAATAGTAAAAGCAAGTTTTAGTCAATAACAACAGCATGGTAGCTTGAGATTTTTTTTTTTTTTAACATTTTTTAACATTTACCCTTTGCAGCCAGAGGCCTGTTAGCAAGGTAAACCTGGCTGTGAGCTTGCCTTTCTCAGGGGAGACTTAGCTCTAGGAAAAGTGAGGCTTGATTTTTACAGATGAAATCAATCCAGGCTGACAGGTAATCGTGCCTCAGCCTCAGAGCCTTTTTCCATTAAAAAAAAAAGTTTTAAAAATTTGTATAAAATTCTAAACTATCAAGACTTTCTGTTACAAGTTTCAAGCTAACTTTCTGTTACAGAGTTTTATAGATACATTTTTTTTTTATTAAACTACACCCAACGAACTTACAAATCCTGAGATTAAGAGAGTTTACACAATGGTCTTACAAATCCTGAGATAAAGTTTATACCGTAGTAAAAGTTTAGAAATATAAGAGAGGGTATTTAGAGAGTTAAACATCTGTGACCACACTTTGTCACTTTTAAGGACAGCGAACAAAACCAAGAAAAGGAGGAGATAGGCAGCAGTGATCCCTATTGGGATCACCTGACCCGGGACAGAGACTTTAGAGGAAACCTCAACGAGCGTGCTCGGGTCTGGGGCGGGAAGGCCAAATTCTAGCTCCAGCGTCAGCCCTTTCAATAAAGTAGAACAATGTATAACAATTTTTAATAATATACACACCCAAAAGACATTTGAATATCTGTAAAACCGAGTTTACTGATCAGAGGGAGAGACTAGAGTGAGCAGGGAGCAGAGGCTTAGAGATAAGAGATTTTCAAGAGAGAGGAGCAGACCGGGACCCACATAAGGAGAGAACTGACTCCTGCAGGTGGTCAACTTGACACAAGCTAGAGTCACTGGAGAGGAAGGAGCGTGGTTGAGAAAATGCCTCCATAAAATTGGGCTGTAGGCAAGCCTGTAAGGCTTTTCCTTAATTAGTGGTTGATGGGGGAGGACCACCCTTGGGCTGGCAGTCTTGGGTTCTATGAGGCTGAGCAAGCCATGGGGAGCAAGCCAGTAAGCAGCTCCCCTCCATGGCTTCTGCATCTGCTCCAGCTTCCAGATTCCTCCTCGGTTTGAGTTCCTGTTTCGACTTCCTTCAGTGATGAACAGTGATGTGGAAGTGTAAGCCAAATAACACCTTTCCTCCCCAGGTTGCTTTTGGTCATGGTGTTTCATCACAGCAATAGAAACCCTAACTACGACAACCCTTATGTGGTTCTGGGAACCAACCAAGCCCTCTCACCAGGCCTTCAGACTTCTTTACAATAATGCCAGGACCCAGTATAAAATCCAAAATGACCAATTCTGATTTTAAAAAAGAGGGGGTCTGGGGGAGAAAATCACAGCGAGATGTCTCCTTCTGTATTAGGCAGCATTCTCTAGAACACAGAACCTACAGAGTGTGTGTACGATGGGAGACGTACCAGACTGGTTTATCTGCCATGTGCTGGGAAAGCCCACAGTGGCTGTGAGTAAGCTGGAGAGGCTAAGCATCGAGTAGCTGCTCAGTGCATGAAGCTGGATACCTCAGCAGTCCCAATCTGGTGTTGAAGGCCTGGAAGATTCCTGGAGATTCTTGATTTCTAAAACAGTTGGAAGGCTTGAAGAAGCTAGAGTCTGAGGTTGGCAGAGGATGGTGGCGGTGGTGGTGGCGGCGGCGGTGGCGGCGGCAGCAGCAGCAGCAGCAGCAACAACAACAACAATAGATGCACCCATCAACAAGAGGTGAAGGCAGGCAGGCAGGCACCAATGCTTTTCCCTTAGACCTTGAAAAAATATGTTTAAGCTTATTCGTGTGTGTGTGTGTGTGTGTGTGTGTGTGTGTGTGTGTGTGTGTGTGGTGTGTGCATGTGTGGGCATGCACAGCAGGCATATGGAGATCAGCAGACAGCTCTGTGGAGTCAGTTCTTCCCTTCCACTCTCTTGTAGGCTCTGGGAATCCACGGAGCCATCCCACTGAGCCACCTCACCAGCCTTCTGTCTGGTAACACCACCACCACCAGCTGCCCTCGCCAGCAGGCAGTGAAGTGGGCAGTGAAGCCACACTGCTCTCCACTCAGACCTCTCTCTGTTGGAAGGTGTCAGTCATGCTGAGCTGGAGGCCTCCCTCAGTCGATCTGGAAATGCCCTCCCCTCTAAGTCACAGATTCCAAATTTCGGTCACACTGATAATCGAAACTGACCATTCCCATTTTTTTTTTTTTTTTTTTTTTTTTTTTTTTTTTTTTTTTT
>CABHPH010158575.1:14108-28633 GCA_902168325.1 Peromyscus nudipes
CAGAAACCCCAGGAGACCCACACCACCACTGAAGAGTCTTTTCCCAGAAAACGGCAACAGACAGCATCCAGGAAACAGGGGGTGTGTTTTCATTTGAGAGCCTGCTGGTTTTGTGAAACAGCCAGGTTCCCACCAGTTTTCTTGACTCCGGAAGTGAAGAAGACCACAGGTGGACCGTGGCTGAAGCAGTGGCCCGAGCAGTTAAGAGAGCAGGCTGCTGTGGCAGTGAGCCCTGGGCACAGCAGGAACTGAGTTTACCCATAGCTTTGCCTGTGACTTTCCAGACTGTAGGGCAAGTGCTCAACCTGCGTGACCCTGACCTTGTATATTAAAGTTACTCCAGGAATACGGATGCTCTATCTGTGGAGACGGGGAGCAGATACATATGGCTGTGAAGGGCTGTGCCACATATTAGTCACTTTCCTTGTCACTATGACCATATACCTGACAGGGTGACTTGAAGGAGAAAGGGTTTATTTGGGTCATGGTTTGAGAGGATATAGCCCATCACTGTGGGGAGTTAGGGCCACAGAAGCTGGGCATTCTCAGGGGCTGGGATTCCTCATCTCCACGGAATGGGAAATGGAGCTGGGCAATACAGCTCAAGGCCTATCTCCAGTGTCCAGACTCCTCCAGCAAAGCTCTACCTCACCCAGCCTCCACAGCCTCCCAGAACAGTACCACTAGCTGGGAGCCAGGTGTTCAAACACAAGTCTGCGGGGGATGCTTCCTGAGTGGACTGGTCCAAAGCTGGGATGCACCTTCCATCTACACAGGCCCTTCTGTGGCTTTTCGACAGCATTTTGCATCTGATATGGTTGCATACAGTCTTCCATTCACAGTCCTTGGTGGAACTGTTCATGGTCACTAGAAATGCCAGAGGCAAATCCAAACCTCGCTGGTGTCACTGAGGCCTCACACCCCCTTACTAAACTCATGGAGTACATTCCACAGTGATACACAGAGCGGCTGGGTTGTCACACAGACCAACATTTTATTAATAGTTAGATATTTATTATATTATACTTTAATCAAACAGTTCGCTTGAATGAAGTCTAAAAATTGACTCAATGAAAAATGTATGGGGCTTACAGCAATGCCCAGGGAACAGAATCACACCAGTGGTGTCCAATGTGAACAGCTTGGGATACACTATGGAAAGATATGCCCATGACATCTGAAGCAAAACTGGTGGGCTAGATGTGTTCCAGAATAGACTCTGCTGCACATCACCTACACCCCCCGGGTGAAGGAGATGGCCACTCAAATACATCATTTCTTCAGCAAAACATGAATATGAATGTAACGGGGGTGGAGGGAGAGTCTTGTTAATAGACTCATGTGAATTCAGGTCAGGTTTTGCAAGCAGATGAGTTACAAAAAAAAAGTACTGCTTTTCAGTTGTTTGTACATTCTGGAATGTAGAAATAGACGTTTTTAACTTGTAGGAAAGTAGGCCAAGAGGAAAAAGAAGCCCATTCCAGAACCTTAGACCCAAGTCATACTTCATAGTTTTTAAAACACTTTCCTTCTCACTGCCTTCTCTCTGAGGTAGCTGGCCCACGGATGAGGAGTCCGAGGAACAGCGAGGCTCAGGGGCTTTGCCAACACCAACCACATGCTCATAACCAGGGCTCTGACTGACGCCAGGCCCTTTTGCTTGACTCTTGACCTTACCCATACCACACACCACACAACGAGCCCCTAAGAATCAAGGTGATAGCAGAGGAATTCTTAAGCATGTTCCCCAAGAGCAAAATATGACCTCCAAGGAAGTGTCTACCAACTCTACAATTTCTTCGAAGGCTCAAAGGGAAAGGTGAGAGTGGAGGACATAATGTTGGCCTTGTAATATTGCGTGAGAGATGTATCCATGATGCTCGGATTAGTCTCAGGCATTACATAAAATCCATCCCAAATGTTTACTGAGTTCCAGTGGTATTTCAGAGGAACTACTACCCCAGAGATTCTAACAGTAGGCGCTCACTGAGCACTGGATATGCCAGGAACCCCTCCTCATGATACCTTGGAGTGTTCTTACCACTCTGCTCCCTTAGGTGAAGGAATAGGACTTCACAGACACGACAAAGGTCATCTTTCTGGAGAGTGACAAGCTAGGAATGGGGTCAGTTCTGATGCTGTCTTAACACCACACTGTGCAGTATCCTGCACAGAGTGATGACAGAGTTTCACACTGCCCTTGGGATGGATGCTTTTTCCAATAACTCAGCTGTTGCTGAGTGAAAACACATAGTCCTTGGATGTGGCATGACTCATGTTCCAGAGTCCCAAGTATAAGTTGCTTCATCCACCTCTATTTTGGTGCTGCGGTCCCTAGGAGGAGGAAATACATGAGGGAGTTTGCTCGTTGTATGGAGGAAGTCACAGTAGATGCATGAGGTTGAGATGCAAAAGAAAGGGGGGGGCTTGGGAGAGGGTTGGAGGCAAAGATTCAAACGTGAAGAGCCTCACTGTTCTCCCTGGGAAGATTAGAATCTGTTGCCTAGACAACAGAGAGTCAAACAATGCTTTTGCATAAGATCGCATCATGGATGTATTTCCATGTCTGTTGTCTCATTTGTCTTGGAAATCAAGAACTACTTCCTGGGGCAGGTGTCAGCTAAACCATGACAGAAGACTGGTAGGATGTCACTACAGAGACTGTTGACTTTCAGGGCAGGACAGCTATGGCAGCCAGGAACAAGTATACGTGTGCCCAGGATTCAGGTCTACGACCCTGCCAGCGAGCAGCCGCTGTATGCACTGCACTCGAACATACCTCGTTTCTTTTAATGCTGTCAGAAGCCCTTCAAGGAAGGTCATAGCTCCTAAAATATAGAGGTGGGACTCAGATCTGTGCTTAGCCTCTTCTATCCCACAAGTACCTCTCCTTATGAGTTCCATCTTGGTAGCTGCTGAAACAAGTTGAAATTGGAGGAGTGTGTGTGTGTGTGTGTGTGTGTGTGTGTGTGTGTGTTATGTGTTTGTATGGGGGAAGGTGTGAGTGCGTGTGCACATGTGTGTATGTGTGTGTGGAGGTCAGAGGTCAACATTGGGTGTTATTCTTTAGAAGTCTTTTTGTTGTTGTTGTTGTTTGTTTTTGTTTTGTTTTGTTTTGAGACAGAGTCCCTTGCATTCCTGGAACTCACTAATTTGCCTGGGCTGACTGGCCAGGGAGCCCTGGGGATCCTCCTGTCTCTGCCTCCCAGTGCCGGATTACAAGCACATGCCACCATGCGTGGATTTTATGTGGGTGTCGGGGATTGAACTCATGCTTGCACAGCAAGCCCTTTACCACCTACGTAATTTCTCCAGCCCCAGAATTGTGTTTTAAAGAGACTCGACAGCTTAGCGGTGGCTTTGGACTTGCTCTCCAGAACCATTGCTTTCAATCAGTCCCCCTGTAGTCCCAGGAGAGCTGCAGTGATGGACATAAGATGATTGGACAGAGGCGTGCTGCTCTCATGGGTGGCACTGAGCTCAGGGTTTGTTTTTTGGGCTGCTCTTCCATTCTTCCTGTGCTTCTCTTACTTCATTTTTCTGAGTCAGTGGCTTCCACGAGAAATCAGAAGTTAGGAGAAAGAATTCTGTCAGTCGGCCTTACCACAGCTAGGGCTGTTCACAGTGTATCTTCAAGGACTGGGAAAAACTACAGAGAGTCAGCCGAGACTGGAGTTCGAGCTGGATCTGCTTGGCTGGCCTGTGGGATATAACCATTCCTTAATCCCTATCATTCCTCTGTGCCTGCGCAGTATGTCTCCTGGAATCCAGGGACCTGCTGTTTGGGATTTCTGGGCCCAGGGAAGGGGCTGTAGGAAAGGAAGAGGTTATAGAGCTCAGAACATCTTACACCATCCTTACTGCATAGACCCCTTCCTGCAGGTTTTGACAACGGGGTGAGGAGAAGTTACCGGACCGTTGGAATCCAGAATCTTATTTAACTACTGAGTAGCCCTGTGACTTTCAGACAAGCACTACTCAACTCTGTTGGCCTTAGACTTCCTCAAGAAAACAGAGATAATAAATAAAGTTACCTTCTTGTATTGTTTTAAAGATCAGATGATCTTACGCAGACTGTGAGCGTCAAGCAGTGTCTCTCAGTCACCCCACTTGTCCACAGGAAGTAGACTACAGTTCTGAGGAGTAAGCGGGGCTACCAACCTCCTTGTTGGTCCCTGAACGCGTGGGGCAGAATATACCCTAAGGTGTGTACTTTGAAGTCTCCTGTGTCTCTGAAAGTAAATGTCTATTTTCTCTTTTCCCTTAACATCCTTTCGTCTGTCTCCATGTGGTGAACATAAGGGCTTTTCATTGTTCGCAAGGTAAAGGAGGGAAAACTCTCCAGCCGTGTTCGGCATCATGCAGCATGCTTCATCACTGAGCTAAAATGTCAGCTCCTTCCCGCCTCTGCAATTCTGAGTTAGAGGTTTTCTTAGAAAGCACTCCGCAAAGGGCTTTGACATTAAATAGGAGAGCAAACCACTGTCCCCTTCAGAGTGGCACTGGGCAGTCCAGCAGGGTGCCAGTTTGCTGCCTCTGGGGATTCAAGCCTGCCACTTGCCTGTCACTCTGTGTTTGTATAGATTTCCCTCACTCAGGGTTGCCATCCCACGTAGGAGGTGGGGTCAGGGTAGGGTTTGGATTTCTGAGGTCCTTATTGATGACCTCATGATGTCACAGAGATGTCCTGTGACAGTGTGGTTGGATGGACAGAGCTGCTGAGTGGGGGATGCTGGAGGCACCATCTCAGATCTTTAGCAGCTCTTAGAAGCTTCATGGTTCCCTGGCACTCGGAGGTAAAGCTTTAGGAAGTCAACTCAGGAGAATCCATACAACTGACTGCTGGGAGTACAGACAGCAATTGTCTCTGAATGAGAAACCAGAGGGCCACTGTACTTTCCTCCACACTGAAACATCCCCCTGGAGGGAGGAAGGAGGAAGGAGGCTCCTAAGACTCCAGAAGTAAACAAAACGTATAAGCCCCTGGAAGCTCAGAAAGTTCATCAGGGTCACGAGGCTCCTTCCCAAGGTTACATGAGCAGTGAGTGGTGCTGAGGAGGGAAGACTTCCCTGACTCTTTCTGCAAGCTATGAAGGGAGCTCCTGAAGAGCTTTGTGAGTCTTTACTTATGCTGGCGTGGGCTCTGGTAACACCATTCTTTTTCAACTAACCCAAATAAACTCACTGGTTCACCAAGCTATACCTGGCTAGAATGGCCTCTGGGTACACTGTCTTGGATGAAGAGATGTTCATTCATGTCATGTTCATTCCGTTAAAAAGTCACATGAGAGCTAGGAACTCTGAGAAACTACTCCAGGTGCCCAGGCTGTACCCCCAGGGGACAAGCAGGAATCTATGGACTCATTGGAAACTTATCCACTGATAGTTTATGGTGTGGTTATCAGAACCAAAGACAAAAGGCAGGCTGCAGAAAAAGAAAAGAAAGCCCATGTCCTAGCTTTGTTTCTGTTGTGGTGAAATACCCTGATTGACGGCTACTTAGGGGAGGAAGTTGCAGTCCATCACGGTGGAAAAGTCAAGGTAGGAACTTCAAACAGCTAGTCATGTGACATCCACTATCAAGAGCAGAGAGAAAGGCACGCGTGCATGCTCGACTGCTTGCTTGCTTACACTCATCTCCGCTCTTACCCGGTGTAGGACCTCTGTCTAGACAACGATGCCAGCCTCAGTCGTCTGGGTCTCCCCACATCAACGAGTTAGGACAATCTTCCATGGACATGTCTCCAGGCCAACCCAACGTTGATAATCCCTCAAGGAGACTCCATGGTGATTCTAGGCTGTGACAACTTCATAATCAAGGCTAATCATGACACCCTCTGAGAGCCGGAAAGAGGCTGAGCCTCCCGTGACCACGGAAGAGCACCTGCTGTACCCTAGGCATCACCATCCCTACCCTTGGCTTGGGACATCCTCCCCTTTTATGCTCCATCCTACAAACACCCAGCTGGCCAACCTCCTCATCTAACCAGCTTTGGATTCCAGTACTGATGTCCGGGCACTTGGTGTTTAGGGAAAGACTATCAGAGAGCTTCCGTGGGGAGCTAGCTCGGATCGATGGCTGCATTTCTCATTTTAAATCAGTGATCAATCCCTCCTCTTATAGGAAAGGGTCGGGGTCCAGAGGGCATCACTGAGAATTCCAGGTTCTTATGTCTTGGAGCAAAGAAATGGATGGGAAGCACGTCCGTAGTGGTGGAAAGGAAGCTTGTTAAGAAAGAAAAAGGTACTCCTGAGATTGGAGATGACCCAGAGAGCTTGGAAAAGAGGAAAGAAGGGAGTGAAATACTTAAGATAATGACAAGGCTTAAAAAAATCAAAACAAAACAAAAAGCACACACACACACACACACACACACACACACACACACACACACGGAATCTGTTTTGTGTTGGTCAACTGCTCCTTGGCATGCAGCCTGCCCTGGAGTGTGACTTCACTGGAGAAAACTGATTCTCCCTTTCCCAGCGGGTATCAGTGGCAAACAGCTTCTCCATTAGGGGTGGGACTTTGTGTCCATTTCCCCTACAGGGAGTTGGGGGAGGGGGAAAGAATATAATCAGAATATACTATATGAAAAAAAATTAAATAAAAACAGATAATCACAGGTAATGTTCAAACATTGGACTGAGGGAAGGCTGATAAAAATTCTCAAGTAGCAAAAAAATTTTCTCTCCATCTCAGAGACAAATGTGTCAGGCAGGTCATTTTTTATTCGGCTTTGCAATTCCAAGAACTCAGAGTGGATATGATATCAGCTGAGGCGCTGCAGTATTTATATAATATCCAGTAATGTCTTTTTCTCTCCTTGTTTAATCTTGCTCCCCCCCCCACACTATAAAGAAAAATACTTCATCTAGAAATGCCAAGGAATCAATCATGTATCTAAAGGGCAGTTTGGTTGCTTGGCATGAAGCTGTGAAGAGATGAATTGTATGAGACATGGTTCCTGCCAGAGCCACCGGGTACAGCTGAACAACCCTGGGGTGGACTGTTCTTGTTGTCTACGAAGCTGTCTCCCCCTCCCCAGGTTGTTTGTGCAAAACATGATGTATGGGAGTCCTTGGCACACAGAGAAAACCAACAGCATTGCTTAGATGGGAAGGTCTCCAGTGCCTCAGATATGAAACATTTTGCCTAGTGGAGGTGGTCCTAAGCCTAGAGCTGAATTTCTTTCATGGGTGTTCCGGCACACATTCATGAGAGGAGAGCTCGCCCAGGGAAGGGCCTGGACATGAACATGTGGGATGGGAAGAAGCTGGTGTGAAGGCTGCTCTTTTCTCGTTTCAGGGACCTGCAGCGTTTCTGACAGAGTGAGGGGCGGGAAGATATGAGCGCTCACTACCGTCAATCTTCTCTCCCTACTGTGGGGGTATTGTGTTCCCCAAAAAATTGTGTATGCTAATAAACTTATCTGGGGTCAGAGAACAGGACAGCCACAATATTAAACATAGAGGTTAGGCAGTGGTAGCATACGCCTTTAATCCTAGCATTCCAGAGGCAGAAATTCATGTGTTCAAGGATACACCCAAGCATGGTGACCCACGCCTTTAATCCCAGAAAGCACGCCTTTAATCCCAGGGAGTGGTGGTAGAAAGCAGAAAGATATATAAGGCGTGAGGACCAGAAACTAGAGGCATTTGCCCTGGAGAGGCATTTTGGCCTGGAGAAGCATTCAGGCTTCTAGCAGCAGTTCAGCTGAGACCCATTCTGGATGAGGGCTCGGGGCATCCAGTCTGAGGAAACAAGACCAGCTGAGGATCCGGTGAGGTGAGATAGCTGTGGCTTATTCTGTCTCTCTGACCTTCCAGTGTTCACCCCAATACCTGGCTCAGGTTTGATTTTATTAATAGGAACTTTTAAGAATCATGCTACACCCTACTACGTTTAGTGTGACCTCAGATGTCATCAGCTGGAAGCAGTTCCCCAAAGCTGCCCTAAGATTGAGTACTGTGGTTTGTCTGAGCTGGAGAGTGCAGTGGCTAGATGAGACCAGATGGAACGATTCAGCAGGCCGAATTATGGAGCAGGGGGCTTAAGTAGCAAAACCTTATTGTCACACAGGTCTTCTCATAAAGACACCAGGGTCAGGCACTGGAGAGATGGCTCAGTGGGTAAAACACTCCATGCTCAAGCACCCATGTGAAAAAAAAAGAAAAAAACAAAACAAACAAACAAACAAAAACCCAGCTGTCATTGCAGTGCTGTGGAGGCAGAGATAGGAGAATCCTTGGGCTGTGCTAGCGCACTTGTGAGATCCCCATTCGGTGAGAGACTCTGCCTCAAACTAACACGGATGGAGAAGCAACTGAGGAGGTACCTGGTGTTGAACTCTACCACGTCACATCTACCTCTCCACCACAGAGTGCGTTGGGCCCCACCCTAAGGACCTTGTTTTGACTCAGTCACCTCTGTAAAGGCTCTGTCTCCTGAATAAAAACACGTCATCAGTGGTGCACATTGAAATGGTTGCCGGGTCCATTGCCCTTTCTGTGTGGTCCTCGTCATCTGCGTGAAGTGCCGGGAGAAATGCCTGACCAGTGCATCGCTTAACTGCGCACGCGCACGAGCTCCAGGGACTGTGTAACTAGCACTACCTTCTTCAATCATGTGACCTAGGAGGGGATTCTAACTCCCTCCCAACACCTGAAATGTAAACAGAAAGGGGACTCCCCCAGGGCTGCTGTCTAGTGGAGAAAGCCCTGGAGAACGGGCGTATAGTGGTCGGGATCCCAGGGGCCAAGGGGGCCAAATCTGACTGTTCCCTCTTTGAAAAGGGACCCTGGCAGAGAAGGACAGCTGTACCTGCTACGTAAGCATCGCGTCTGACACAGTTTAAGTGAAGCCTGGGACACCGCTGGGATGGCGGTGGAAGCTGGGAGTTGTGGGAGTCTCTTGTCTGGTTCTGCTGCAGCCGATGGATCACTCAAGAGGAGGAGACAGAGGGCGTGGGTAAAGAGGTCCAGGGGGTGGCTTTCATCTGGGTGTGCAGCTTTCCCAGTGCCATTCCCAAACAATTTCCTTCCACCTGCCTGACACCGACGGATGGCTGAGGAGCTCAGGACTCCAGCCTGTTTCTGAAAGATAGTTTGCTTGTTTCTAAACAAACCCAAGAACGATCACCAAGTAGCCGCTCTTGTTCTTTGGGCTTAGTGCCCCAGAAGGCAGCACCTCCTGTAAGAAAACTGTTTTTGGAAGGTTGTAGAATCTTGAGGAGGTGGAGACACACTGGAGGAAGCAGGTCACAGAGGATGGGCTTGAGGTCTTATAACCAGCTCAATTTCCTGTCTGCTCTCTGCTTCTTGACTGCAGACTCAATATGACCAGCCCCTCCCCCCCAGGTCCTGCTACCCTGCCTTCCCCCACTATAATGGACCATATCTCTTTAAAAAATATTTATTTTTAAAGTGTGTGTATGTGTGTGTGTGTGTGTGTGTGTGTGTGAGTGTGTGTGCTTACATATTGTATAAGTATCCTCTGAGATGAAACATTCAGGGAATCTCCTTAAACAGGAAGGCCAACAACTCAAAACAGCTTCAGGAAGTCCCTGAAATTGACCAGACTTGCTAGGCCCCTCCCTGACAGAGTAAGCAGTAAAAGCACAGAGTCCCTCACAGACCAAAAGAGCTAAACTGTGAAGGACATTTGAGACCAGACAAACTGACTGGAAGAAGCAGAAAGAAACCAGCCTAGCTGCCTGGAAGGTTTGGAATAAAGTCACTTGGAAAGGACACTCTCCAACCTGTTGAGGTGCCCATAGGCTGTGCAGTGTGCTCTAGGTTTCTTAACTTTTGTCACTCATGCTGGGGTGGGCCTTGGTGATGCAACTGTCTGTGAGTCATTTCTGGTCCTGGAAGTGACCCCCTCAACCATGTTTCTGTTAGTAACCTCAAAACACATTGGTTCACCAAGTTGGACATTGGTGTGTTGTGGGTTCCTTATCTGGGGTGAGTAGATGTGTGCGCAGTAGAAATGGAAAAGTCTTGTCACACCACAGTACACATGAGTGCAGGTGCCAGTGGAGACCAGAAGATAGCACCAGATCCTCTGGAGCTAGAGTGACAGGTGGTTGTGAGTCGCTGGACATGGGCCCTAGGAACTGAACTCAGGTCCTCTGCAGTTCATGCTCTTCACTGCTGATCTCTTCAGCTCCATTTCCCTCTTACATTATGAACCAAGTAGTGTCCTTCCTTAAGTCGCTTCTGTTGGGCCTTTTACCACAGCAATGAGCAACATAACAGTGTAGGTTCATTTACTCCAGGGACGTCAGCTCTTGGGGTGCACCAGAATTCCAAAGGAAACTTTAAATGCTGTGGACTGACCTGATCCATACCCGGGAAGATTTCATTCACATCCAGGTGATTCTCAGATTCAGCTAGGTTTGAGAACGCGGTACCAGGGCCTGGCAAGATGGCTCAGAGTGTAAAATGCCTGCCACTGAGACTGATGACCTGAGTTTTGTTCCTGGGATCCACATGATGGAGGGAGAGAACCAACTCTCACTAAGTTGTCCCCTGATCTCCTTATACCACAGTGACACACACACACACACACACACACACACACACACACACACACAATGAAATGAAAACAAATTATTGTTATTTTTAAAGGAACACACTAGATCCCAGGTCTGAATTTCACTTTTAGGGATTATAGTCTCTTCTAAAGCTTATGTCTCCATGGAAACAGCAGAAAATACATCACTATTTGATTGAGGCTCTGATGACTCATTTGTGATTTATTTCTCATTTATTCTGGGTTAGGTTGACCACACTCATTTCCATAGTGAAAGTAATCGGTCCTAGAAAGTTTGATACTCCCTCAGCACTATTTACTGAGCACCTGCTGTGTGACAGATACTGTGGTAGATGCAGGGGACACACGACCCTGCTCTCATGGAACCTACATCCCAGTCTAGAAGATGGATGATTAGAGCTACTATGAGTCCCTGGATCATTAACCCCTGTTATTTTTAGCACACCCTTTCACCTGAAGAACCTTCAGATTTGGGTGATAAATTAATAGAGGGTGAGTTAGGCAATCAATAAAACAACCCAAGCATTGTCTTCTAAGAATAACACAGTGCATAAATGTGTACCTCTGACATCTTACAAACAACGGTCATTGTCTTGTTTGAGAGTGGCTGTTAGGAGAATGGACTTTTGGGTGGCAATGATGGAACCAGGTATACCATGATCGAGTTGTCACAGTAATCTAAAGTTGGAAGCTTGGAGGTGATGAATGGTGAGGAGTTGCTGGCCATGCAGAGACCTGGCGTAGTGTTCCAAGAAATGGGGACAGTAAGTAAAAAGTCTGAAGATGGAAGGAAACCTTTGTGTCTGAGGGAGAAATGACTGTTGCTGTGTCCAGTGTCCAGTGAGTCCCTGGTGGATGAATGGAGATGAAATCTACGAAGTGGGCAGGTGGGCTGTATTAGCCAGGGTCCTCTAAAGGAACGGAACTTTCGTGAATGTGAGATTATGTGTGCCACAGCACATAGCTGGAGGTCAGAAGACAGTTCCCAGGAGTTGGTTCTTTCTTGCCACTTCCTGGGATTCAGGAGTTGAACTTCAGTCGTTAGGTCTGCACAAATGCCCCTCCCAGTGCTATTTCCACCCCAGTCCCGGTAATGGTTTGGATGTGGGAAGATACGCCCAAGGTCGCTCGGCTTTGTAAATAGCCAGGTTGGTCCTTGAACTCCGGGCTGTCTCCAAACCTCACATTCCCACTTCCTCTCCAAACATCAAGTGTCACCATCAAGCGAGGTTGGAAACCTCAAGTGAGGTTGGAAACCTCACTGGGTCACAGTTGGCAGTTTGCTCCATCTCACATGACCAGGAAAATGGCAGTCACTTGACACTGTTGGCCTCTAAAAATGGCACTGTTTCCCAAACCTTGAAGTTTAAAAACCACTGGTTTTAATTTTGATTATAGATGCTGAGCTGGTGTTCCTGCCAGCGGCTTGGTTACACATTTAACTATGGTTTCTTGTGGTTTTCTTTGTGCTGGGGACAAGGCTGTCATTTGCCTGTAGTTTTGTGGACTGCTGTGGATGGGATCACAGACTTTTTTTTTTTTTTTTAATACAGCAGCTGAGACTCCTCTCCATAGAGAGCCCTTTCAACAACACCTGGTGGGGGCAACCAGCAGGGTTGGCCTCCTAGAACCAGTTGTGTGCACCTATGTCCCTAATGTTTAGGTTGCTAGGAAACCAAGCAGCAGAGAAAAGGACTTTCTGAGGTCACAGTGTTATGTGTTAATGGCATAAATTGAAATCATGCTCTAGTCCTGTGGTTCTCAACCTTCCTAATGCTGCAGCCCTTTAATATAGTCCTTCATGTTGTGCTGACCCAAACCATAAAATTATTTTCGTTGCTACTTCATAGCTGTAATTTCACTACTGTTAGGAATCATAATATGAATTTCTGATATGCAGGATGTCTGATTGGTGACCCTGTGGAGGTTGAGACCCACAGGTTGAGAATCACTGCTTTAGTGTTTGCTCAGGTAGGATTGGTTTTCAGCAGAGCAGAAAACTCATGTCCTCTCCACAGAGCATATCTAAAGAGCATATCTGCTCAGTGAAAGGAGGTGCTAGCAGCTGTGTGTGTTTGTGTGTGTGTGTGTATCTGTTTGTCTCTGTGCAAGAAATGTTAGTGGGTGGGGATGCCTAACAGCATTCAAAGAATGTTGTCTCTATGGCCTCTCTTTCCATCATGGCTGTGTTTTATGAAACCAAACCTGGGCATTCGAAGGCATTTTCAGACTCTGTCCTGGATCAGCAGCATGCTCATCACTGGCTGGCCTTGTGGAACTGCAATACCTCAAGTACACTGATTTTGAAATCTG
Source organism: Peromyscus nudipes (assembly GCA_902168325.1). Classification (NCBI taxonomy): domain Eukaryota; kingdom Metazoa; phylum Chordata; class Mammalia; order Rodentia; family Cricetidae; genus Peromyscus; species Peromyscus nudipes. The sequence continues at coordinate 26,980 of CABHPH010158575.1, forward strand.
GATGGGGAGCCTGGAAAGCTGTTTCAATGAGACCCTGGGTGTGTGTGTGTGTGTGTGTGTGTGTGTGTGTGTGTGTGATGTTCTGATGTGTGTGTCAGTTTGAGACCCAAAGGGAAATGATGGTCTCTCAAACCCAGGCTTCCTGCAGCTGATGTCTCCTAGGGCTTCAGCTTTATGTGGTAAGCCAGTGTACCCCAAATGCCCAGCCTATGTCAGGGAGGCTGAATTGACAGGCCTCTTCTAGGGAAACCCTCAGTACTGTGGCCTGTGGTTTGTTACCAGGTCCTCACAACTGGGAGCCTCGCTCAAGGAGAAGGGTTCCTAAGGAAGCCTGAGATGTTTTCTTGTGACCTTTCATATCTGAGCATGGCATCTGAATCACAGTGCTTTTATTGTGATTCAGAACCTTCTCAGAAAAGAGGAAGCTGGGGCCAGGGTGCTAAAGCCCATCTTTCTGGTTGCTCAGGGTACCAACTGAATTGTGCTCTTGGTGACTTTGCGTATGTAAGAGCAAGAATAGAAAGACTCCTCCCCGCTAAACCCTTCCTGACAGCCCACCAGTCACAGAAAACCCAGGTCCTGAGTGAGATGCCCTCCCTAGCCCAGGGAGTAGCAGAAGTGCCTGAATTGTCCAGGACCCAAGGCGCTGCTTCCAGAGACAGCTCCTTCTCTGCCACCCAGACACACTGTCCTTTGCCCTTGGGGACAATCTTTAAGGCTAGTTTATAGATAGGATAGGTTTATAAGGTTTTTTGAAACCCCCCCTAATTTTTTTTTTTTTTTTTTTTTCGAGACAGGGTTTCTCTGTAGTTTTTGGTGCCTATCCTGGAACTCACTTGGTAGCCCAGGCTGGCCTCAAACTCACAGAGATCCACCTGGCTCTGCCTCCCGAATGCTGGGATTAAAGGCGTGTACCACCACTGCCCAGCTTCCCACCCCAAATCTTAAAACAAGCCAGAGGAAAGAGAACTGACTCACCCCTCCCCGACCTTCAGGGACTGTTTGCCCCACCTTTAAACTCAGGTGGAATGCCGGATTTTAGAAATGATACTGGAGGAGCTGGGGATGTGACACAGTTGGTAGAGTACTTTCCTAGCATGGGTGAAGCCCTGGGTTTGACCCCCGGCACGGCATAGATTGAGCATAGTGGCACATGCCTGTAATCCCAGTACTTGGGTGATGGAGGCAGGAAGATCAGAAGTTCAAGGCCATCCTCAGCTACAGAGCAAGTTAGAGGTCAGGGTAGGATACATGAGACTGTCTTAGGGAGGAGGAGGAGAAGAAGGAGGAAGAGGAGAAGGAGAAGAAGGAGGAAGAAGAGAAAGAAAAGGAGGAGAAGGCTAGAGGGAGATGGAGGAAGAGACAGAAGAGGGAATGGAGGAGGAGGGGGAGGCGATGGAGGAAGAGAAGGTGAGAAGAGAGACCTCAGCAGGATGACTCCAGTTGCATTACGAGCTAAGCAGAGGTAAGTAGGTTGGTCTTTAGGATGAGGCTGGAGGGGAAGTTCCAGCTCACCAGTCAGTAACTGAGCCTTATTACTCAGCCTGTGCCTCAGTGTTGGCATCTGGGAAGTGGACAGGAACACCTGCTTCTCAAGACGACTCCAGAATTGATGCCCAAAGCCACCTTGCACACAACCGACAGTCTAAGACGG
>CABHPH010158576.1:0-10846 GCA_902168325.1 Peromyscus nudipes
ACTGGATGAATGGCCCAGGGTGTCATGGGTATCCTTTGCCAGGTGGTGGCCCCTAGTCTGTGAAATACTGAGCCAGCAATACAGAGAACAGGATTGCTTTGTCTTGTAACACCTTTGCCGTTAGGTTTCATTACCAGAGATGATGGAGAAGACCTCAGTGACCACCTTATAGAATTGTCAGACCATGAGCACTTTTCACCTTATTTGGTGAGACAGTGTCTCTCAGTGGCCAGGAACTTATAAGTATGCTGCTGGTCAGGCTGTCTAGAGATCCCCAAGGATCCATCTGACTCTCGATCTCCCCAGTGCTGAAATAACAAGTATGCATTGGCCCACTCTGCATGATGTCATTGTTTCTATAGATTCATCTTGATGTGTTTATCTAATTATTCTTTATCAATAGAAAATCAGGAGTCATATATTGGGGTAGGAACCTGAATGATCAGAGAAGTGACAGAAAAGTGACCAGTGACCTCTTATCACTCTGTTCCTCCATCCAAATGGGCTGAAATTCTTTCTAAGCCTTGCCTTACTACTTCCTGTCTATCTGTCCTCAGTCCTCCAAAACCTCTATGGCTAATTTTGGTCAGCTAGTAGCTAGCTCTGCCCTGTGATTCAAAGTAAACTTTACTGTCAGAATGTGATCAAAATATCACACAACAATTCCTCCTTTTGTCTAAATAAAAAGGAAGGTTTTAATTCTAAGATAGTAAAACTATACAGTAAGAACAATTATCAGGTAAGAATTACATTCACAATGTCCAATCCATTTGCATTTTGGCAAATTCAGAGAAAATACTCCATTATCCATTCTATATTGGTGAGTCCAAACTTTTGTACTTAATTCACTTTCTATCCTAACTTGTTTTACCAACCCAAAACTTGTTTTATGTCTCAAATTTATACACTTTCCATTTCTTTGGTGAGTTTCTTTTCTGAATTTGGTTACCAGGAAAAACTATTATTATAACTTTCCCATCTTGAACTCCATCAGACACCTGAGAAGGATGTAGTATTACCTGAGTAAACAGGAAGTACAGAGCAAACAACTTCCAAAACTATAAAATGACAGTAATAGCTGGCTGCCTGGCTAGTCACCCAAGGTTCTTCTATAATATTTTGGCATCCATATTCAGCCTACAGGCCTAGAATATCTGAAAGACTTTTCTGTGAAGCAGGTATGTTGAAGGATGTCAAGTCTTGTCTTAGCAAGTTTTTGGCAGTTGTTTTCTTTTGTATCCTGCTTGTCCAATTTGGACAGCTTACTGTCAGCAGTCGAGGCAAGGGCAGTTTCTTGCCAAGCAGCCAAGTTTTGCCACAGAAAAAGCAAACTCTTTGATATCCATCATGTTCTCTGAAGTAGACAGATGCTGCCAGGAGCAGATGTGTCTCATTGTCATGAAAAGCCTTATGATCTCTGAAGTGTTTGAAGACCACCTGTCTATCTAAAATACATCTCTGTTTGGCCTTGAAAACACACCTAACATGATTACAAATTTGATTGTAATAGGTGGCTAACTACTAACTTGTACTTCTTTATTATTCTAAATAGTTTGCAATAATAATGTTCAAGGACTAGAAATTTATATTACATTGTTAAATGAGCTGTATAAGTACAATAACTTAAACAAGAGTAGAAACATACACACAGTATGTTCTAACAAAAATAATCTTAAATTTGAATCAATATACAGAAATACTTAAAACAAGAGTAGAAACATATATACAGTATAACAAAAATAACCTCAAATTTGTATCAATATAGAAAACTCCATACCGATGTAAAATGTTTAAGACTGGTATTTGCTTTCTTATTTAAAATTAGAGTCAAGAAATGGTGTGGAGAGATAGGGGGATCATTTCCTGCCTCCCCTCCACTTAGTGCTGGGTTTATAGACACTTACAGCTTTACATTGGTCCTGAGGAGCTGAATTCAGGTGGGTCCTTATTCTTACAGAATGTGGTGGTTGAGTAAGAATGGCCTCATAGGTTCATATATTGAATGTTCAGCTCCCAGAGAATGGAACTCTGATAGGATTAGAAGGATTAGGGGTGTGGTCTTGTTGGAAGAGGTGTGACATTAGGGTAGGTAGGTTTTGAGGTTTCAAAAGCTCAAACCTGATCCAGACTGTCTTCCTGCTTTCTGGGGTCAGAATGTAGAATTCTCACCTACTTCTCCAGGACCATGCCTGCCTGCATGTCATCCTCACCATGATGATAATGGGTTAGCCTCTGAAACTGTAAGCATGTCCCCGATTAAATGTTTTCTTTTGTAAGAAAAAAAAGTAAAGTCAGTAATCTATTCTTTTATCTCATCATTTCTATATCCCCCCTTTTTCTTTTCAGAATGAGATATCTAAATCTAATCTCCATTGTTCAGCTTTTTTCCTGACCATTACCAATAATAACTTTCAACCAACCCCTGCAAATGAGGAAAAATATCCATAACTCATTGAATAACCAAAAAAACCCCAAGCTACCCCTTGAGAATATGGACATTATGCTCTATTGATTCCTTCCTGTTGTCTGGGAATTGACATTTATCTCCAGGGGATCCTGAGAAAATTGAGATAATGGTCAAGTCCTGGGAGAGACAGCTGTAGCATTTGTTGCCAGTTTCTGTGTAATGGGAGAGTTGTAGGGTATAGCCGAAATCCTGGCTGTAGTAGAGCATGAAGCTGGACAATCTCATCTAGTTAACTTGAAATTCTCCTGAGCAGTTTGTAGTCCAAAGATGATCTATGAGTAGTGTTTGCCACCTTAGTGACATTACCACACTCTTAGTGGAATTATTGTTGTGGGGCCGTATCATCCTTTTGCAAATGTCAGAGGTCACTGTTGGAAATGGGAATGGTTCACTGCAGAAAATTTAGACATTTTAAATGTCATATGCAGCAGATCTTGGAGAGGTTAATGGACCACAATTTGTAAAGTACATCCGGAGTACACAAACTTAATTCCTAGTTAACAGATTCAGACTCAACCCCCAAACCATGTATAGGAAGCTACATTAAACATTTTCCTCAAATTAGTACTCTACATGATCATTAATATCATGACAGAAAGATTAAATATATATACATAGATATTAATCTTATAAATTTTGAGACAATATGTATACCTTAAGACAATATTTAAAGCATCAAAATAAAACCAAATATAATGAGCTTAGTGGCAATACAATAGTCCATTAATTTTGGTTTTTCTTCTGTGCCATACCAGGTGACTCTCCTGACATGAGACAGAGATTTTGGATTTTTCTTTAACAAACATGCTTGGGTTTAGAGGAGAGAACCACACTCCAACTCCAAAGCCAGCTTTAATTCTTAATTGAACTGGGACTACAAAAAGACCATATGCATTATGTATCTGTAGCAAATAGCAGAAACAAAAATTTGAAATTTTGGAATTTTATCCTATTGGAAATATGATATACAAAAGACCAATTTACTCTTTTTCTTGGGACATTTTATCTGGATGATTCCTTCTTTTTTTTTTCAGATGTCTCATTTGTCTAGTGGTCTTCAGATTCCTTAGTTGGATACCTTCATTCTCCTGGAAAAACAAAACAAAAAACAAAAACAAAAACAAAAACAAAAACAAAAACAAAAAACCTTGCCCCAACCATAACTTCGGGGAGTTTCCATTTTGCCAGGTTATATCTGATCAAATGAAAAGCCTTTTTAGTCTTATAAGTAACTTTAGACTGGATAGCCACACTGATGAACTATCTTCTCTTTTAATCAAGAGGTTTCTACTGTTTGAATCTAATCTTTATCAATTTTAATGGTATCCATAGCTTTTCTTCTCCTGTGGAAACAAAAGCAAAACCTCTTCCCCTATGTAACACATATCCTGATTTCCATTCTGATCAACACATCTTTACAGTATACAGGCTGATTTAATTCAGCAGTGTTTTCTATTATCCAGTGTCTCTCCACAGCTGTCACTCCTTTCTCATTAGCATTTAAAAAATTAATCTCAATAAAAAATTGTGCAATCAATTTCTGGGGGTCTTTATTACCCCTTTCTGTTTATTAAGCATAATTAAAGTGAGATTAGATTTTTTTAACTACTTGCCTTGTAGGTTTTGCGGTATACCTGTAATATGTTTTATGTTGTAATATGCAAAAAATGTTCCATTTTACTAGAGACATATGCTGGAGCATTGTCAGTTTTAATTTGTACAGGTATTCCCATGATGGCCATAACTTCTCATACATGTGTAATTACAGATCAGCCTTATCAGAACTCAGAGAAGTTGCTCATCAAAGTCCTGAATATGTACTTATGGTACGGTGTATATGGTACATATTTTAATTTTTCAAACTCTGAAAAATGAAACAAATCCATTTGCCAGATTTCATTTTTTGAGTACCCTTTGGGTTACTTCCTGTAGGTAGCAGAGTTTGATTACATAAAAAAACAAGAAGGATATTTCCTTATTATTTCCTTGGCTTGTTACCAAGTGATAGAAAAATCTTATTTCAAATCCTTGCTATTTACATGTTGTTTTTTATGAAATTCTGAGGCTCCTAGCACATTTACCACTAAGAGTTTATCAATTTCATCATTACCTTGAGCTAGAGGACCTGGTAGACCCATATGTGATCTGATATGTATTATATACAAGGGATGATTTCTATTTCTGATTATTTCTTGTAATCAAATAAGTAACAAAGTCGATTCTGAATCATCTGGAATAAGTTTAGCAGATTCAAAATGTAAAACAACTCTTTCTGCATATTGACAACCAGTAACTATATTAAGAGTTTCTAGAAAATTTAATAATATCATGAGAATAAAATATAATTCTGACTTTTGAACAGAATCATAAAGGACTTGGGCCACTTTACTTAAATTTCCTGACTTATAACCTGCCTTTCCTGATTTGTTTGCATCAGTAAAGAATGTAGGGGCTCCAGAAACTGGTGTTACCCATACAATGTGAGGAAGAATCCAAACATTTCTTCTTATAAACTGAAGTCTCTTGCTTTTGGGATATTTGTTGCTAATCTTTCCCAAAAAAATCTCTGCAAGCTTTTTGCCAATGTTCATTTTTTTGTCCATAATGAGGAAATTTCAGCATTAGTAAATGGTGCCATCAATCCAAAAAACTTTTCTACATAAGTTTTTAATGTTTTACTCCATTTGTATGGTAAAAATATCCATTCTAAGATAGTATCCTTTCTCTGCATTATAATTCCTATAGGAGAATGCATAGAAGGTAAAATAACTGGAATACATTCAAGCTCTGGATCCAAACGATCCACGTGTGCATCCTGTAACTTTTTTTCTACCAAAGCCAATTCTCTCTCAGCCTCAGCTGATAATTTTCTTGAACTATTTAAGTCCTTATCACCTTGTAATGTTTGAAATGAATTACTTAGTTCTTGAGTGGTCAATATAATTGTGGGTCATAGTCAGTTAATATATCCTAGCAATATTTGGAAATTATTAAGAATTCATAATTGCCCAGGTGGTGGTGGCACACGCCTTTAATCTCAGCACTTGGGAGGCAGAGCCAGGCAGATCTTTGTGAGTTCGAGGCCAGTCTGGTCTACAGAGCGAGATCCACGAAAGGCGCAAAGCTACACAGAGAAACCCTGTCTCGAAAAACCAAAAAAAAAAAAAAGAATTCATAATTGATCTCTCCAGTTCTTGTAAAGGTATAGTAAAAAAGCAGTTTTTTTAAATCAATCATTATAATAGACCATATTTTAGATAAGAGAATAGGCAAGGGAATTCCAGGCTGTAAAGAGCCCATTGGCTGAATCACCTTATTAATAGCACTGAGATCTGTTAGCATTCTCCATTTCATGGTTTGTTTCTGAGACTGGAGGAATGTTAATCTGGGTATTCCACTGCTATAACAAACCATGTCCCATTAATCTATTGCTATGTTTGTCACATATGGCTTTAATTTTCCTCATTGTCCTTCTGGTCCTATACATTCAATCCCTCTTGTGTTTTGTTTTACCTGAGATAAAGTTCCAATCCTTAGAAGCTGAATATTTACCTCTTGAAATGGCCAATTTGTATGCCAAGGTTTTGGTGCCATTATTGTTACATCTGCTCCTGTGTCTACCAAACCCTCAATTTCAATGCCATTTATTTGTATTTTTAACTTTAGTCTTTGATAATCTATAGCAATTTTCCAAAATATTTGTTTCATGTTTTCTTCTAAAAATTTTGTTTTATCTTATAAAACTTTTCTGTCACCCAGTGCAGTATAGTTTTTGTGGAGGAGTTTTCCCCAATGCTGACAGGGAATGATTAACCAAATTTGACATGGGTGCCTGTGAGAGGTCCCTTAAAGCATTCCTCAATGGCAAAGGATTACCTTGCCTGCCCCATGTTGGTCTACATTCATTAGTTTAATGCTGACCTTTGCCACACCTGAATGGAAACTGAATAATGCTCAACTGAATTGTCAATGGGTCAAGGAACAAATAAAGAATAAAATTAAAGTCTTCCTAGAATTCAATGAAAATGAATGTACTACATACCCAAACTTATGGGACACTATGAAAGCAATACTAAAAAGAAAATTCATAGCACTAAATACCCACATAAAGAAGTTGGAGAAATCTCCCACTAGTGACTTAACAGCACACCTGAAAGCTCTAGAACAAAAAGAAGTAAACTCACCCAGGAGTAATAGATGCCAGAAAATAATCAAATTGAAGGTTAAATCAATAAAATAGAAAGAAAGAGAACAATACAAAGAATCAATGAAACAAAGAGTTGGTTTGTTAAGAAAACCAATAAGATAGACAAACCCTTATCCAAACTAATGAAAAGTCAGATAGAGAACATCCAAATTAACAAAATCAGAAATGAAAAGAGAGATATAACAACAGACAACCAGGAAATCCAGACATCAGGATATACTTCAAAAATCTGTACTCCACAAAACTGGAAAATCTAATAGAAATGGACAATTTTCTGGATAGGTACCACATACTAAAATTAAATCAAAATCAGTTAAACAATTTAGATTGAGCTATAACTCCCAAGAAAATAGAAACAGTCATTAAAAGTTTCCTAACAACAACAACAACAAAAATTCCCAGGACCAGATGGTTTCAGCAAGAATTCTACCAGAATTTCAAGGCAGAACTAATACCAATACTCTTCAAATAGAACAGAAGGAACACTGCCAAATTCTTTTTATGAGGCTACAGTTACCCTGATAACCAAACTACACAAAAATGCAACAAAGAGAATTACAGACCAACCTCCCTCATGAACATTGATGCAAAAATACTCAATAAAATACTGGCAAACTGAATCCAAGAACACATCAAAGAAATTCCCCACCACACCAAGTAGGCTTCATCCAAGAGATGCAAGGATGGTTCAACATATGAAAATCTGTCAATGTAATATGCCATATAAACAAACTGAAAGAAAAAAAACCACATGATCATCTCATCAGATGCTGAAAAAGCCTTTGCCAAAATCCAACACCCCTTCATGATAAAGGTTCTAGAGAGATCAGGAATACAAGGAACATATCTACACATAATAAAGGCAATTTACAACAAGCTGACAGCCAACATCAAATTAAATGGAGAGAAACTCAAAGCGATTCCACTAAAATCAGGAACAAGACGACATTGCCCACTCTCCTCATATTTATTCAATATCATACTCAATGTTCCATCTAGAGCAATAAGACAACAAAAGGAGACCAAGGGGATACAAATTGGAAAGGAAGAAGTCAAACTTTTGCTATTTGCAGTTGATATGAGAGTTTACATAAGTTCCCCCAAAAAATTCTACCATGGAGCTCTTACAGCTGATTAACATCTTCAGTAATGTAGTGGGATACAACATTAACTCAAACAAATCATAGACCTTCTATATATAAATGATAAATGGGCTGCAAAAGAAATTAGAGAAACAATGCCATTTATAATAGCCACAAATAACATAAAATATCTTGGGGTAACTCTAACCAAACAAGTGAAGGACCTGTATGACAAGAACTTTAAGTCTTTGAAGAAAAATATCAGAAAATGGAACTATCTTCTAGCTAATTTAATTATCCCTCTATTTAATTTTTCCATTTTCAAACGATTCATTGTGGAACCATACAGAAACCTAACTCCCTCTTTTATAATATTGTTTCCCATTTAAATGTAGGAAAAAAACTTTTTAAAACTAATTCCCACTTAATAGTTCCAGCTGTACTCAGTAGAGCAGACCCTGCACCTCACCAGAGCATCACAATAAAGCCTGTTAGCACAGGTGTGTGTGAGCTAGAACCAAAATTGTGAGCATGAAAGAGCTGTCCTCATTACCCATCTCTCTTGTGGTGGCATGGGTGGTGGAGAGCCCTCTACTCCCCTCTATGAGCACCTGGGACAGGTGAGAGAGCTGTCCCCATGGTTATAAGAGTGAGAGAGCTGTCCCTGACGCCACCAGCTGCAACACTCAGGAGAGCAGGCTCTGCACCTCACCAGGGCAGCACAACAGAGCCAACCAACCCTGTTAGTGGAGATGTGGGTGAGCCAGGCTCAAAATTGCGAGCATGAGATAGCTGTCCCCATTACCCATCTGTCTTGTGGTGGTATGAATGCGGAAGAGTTGCCCTCCCCTCCCATCAATGCCTGGGGCAGGTGGGAAATCTGGCCCTATGTTCATAACAGTTGGAGAGACAATCCTATTAGCACAGGTGTTGGTGAGCCAGCCCTGAAGGTGAAAACATTGGTCTATCCTCACTCCTCATCTGTGAGACCAACCCTACAGCTGTGCAGGCCAGAAACAAGGTTGAACTTGGCCCACCCCAACATCCACCCCATCTATGACCTGCTGGTACACATGAAGGAACCTGACACACAGACCCAAAGCTGCAGGATCTCCACAACCCAGGGCAACAACAAGATATCCAGGAAGAGTCCTAGTAAGGACCCAGAATTGACAGTGTAGTATAAATGAGAGGCCTCAACCAGGCCAATGACTCTTTGCAATGAACATTTGCAAGTAAAGAAATATGGACAAAGGGGTTTACAATGTGACTCACTGTGTAACACTGAAGCTTCCATGATGAGACTTTTAATTTTTTCCCTTTATCATTTTTTTCCTTTTTTTCTCTTAAATTTTGTTTTATTTGAGTGGGTACAGGGGCAGAGGGTGGATGCAAAGGGATAGGGAAGTGAATGGGGTCAAGATACATGATGTGAAAGACATATAGAATAAATTAAAAAAAAATCCCAGTTATTTCACCAGATGTGCTGATGGTGACAGTGAAATGTGAGGCTGATTGTCACCGCATAGCAGGGCTGGGCAGAGAACAGTTGGTGCACAACCTGGCTGAAGGCTGCTACAGCTGCTTGCACAGAGCTGTGAGCTGAGAGTGCATGGTGGTCGCAGCAACAATAGAAGCCTGAGCAGGTATTGATGTGGTTGACCTTGTGTGCCAGCAGCCTGAGGAAGGGGGTTGAGGAGAAGCCCACAATCCACAGGAAGAAGGAACCAGTCATCTGAATAGAGGACACAGGAACATGCAAAAGAAGCACATTTGGCAGGAAGTGAGGAAATGGGGCTGCCTGACCACAGAGCTGGCCGGAGGTGAGCCACTAACTTCAGCAGTGTTTGGAGCCCAGGTGCTAGTGGAGTTTAGAACTTGTGGCATTTGGGGTTGGGAATGGGTGGCATCTGGAGGCTGTTGTAGGGAGACTGCAGCAGGAAAATACCAGACTCTTTCAGAGAGCTCCGTGCGAGGGAGGGAAATCCATACAGCAGTGGTGGCTGGCTCCAGTGGCTTCAAAGCCGGAGCAAGTAGCTATCTCATGATTTTGTGCCTGAGTTGGACACCAGATGATGCGTTTATCTAATTATTCTTTATCGATAAAAAATTTGGGAATCAGATATCAAGGTAAATAAACAGAGAAACTGCAAGGAAGTGAGCAGTGACCTATCTCTTCCATTCTTCCATCCAAAAGGGTTGAGACCCTCTCTAAGCCCTGACCTACTACTTCCTGTCCTCCAAAACCACTATGGTTAATTTTGGTCAGCTAGTAGCTAGCTCTGCTCTCTGACTCAAAGCAAATTTTATAGTCAGAATGCGATCAAAATATCACACAGCACCATCTAATGCTAGCAAGGTAAGGACTTCAACTGAGCCATCTTTTTCATCCCAGGATTCCCTTCACACACACACACACACACACACACACACACACACACACTTTAAGCAGAAAACAAGTGGTTCCTTCAAACCTGACTAACTCTACTGAGGTGGTGTTAATTCGTTCATGGTGATGGAGCCTCCTGATTTTAGTCTGACTCTGTCTCTTTGTCTTTGTCTCACTGTATTTGTTTCTCTCTTTCTCTTCTTTCTTTTCTTCTTTCTTTATACTTTCATTCTTTTCTTTCTTTGTGTGTGTGTGTGTCTGTCTGTCTGTCTGTCTGTCTATGTTTGTGCATATGTGGTCTAACTCATGATCTGGTGAGAGTTCATTCTCTGTGTCTTGAATACTGAATCTTAGAAACAGACATGCCAGGGTCCTGACATGCCAGAAAGGACAAAAGGGCACGGAAAATTATGTTGCTACCTTCAGCCTCCAACATCCAGACATTAGTCCTTTCAAGATAGTTTTGCCATAATAACTTAATCCTCTCTTCAAGGTGTCATATTGGAGTACCTTCATATTGGCCATTAAAATGTAATATGTGAGACCAGTGCGATGCTTAATAGGTCACCAAAACTGATGACCTGAGCTCAGTCCTCAGGATCTATATAATAGGAGAGGACCAAGTCTTCAAGTTGTTCTCTGACCTCCATACATACATTGTGGCATTTCTTCTCTCTCTCTCTCTCTCTCTCTCTCTCTCT
>CABHPH010158576.1:10946-26198 GCA_902168325.1 Peromyscus nudipes
CACACACACACACACACACACACACACCTCATAATAACATAGATTCATGTTAAAAGACAGTGTATGAATTTGAGATAATCAGAATACAGCACTGACTTTAAAATTACTCTACATGCTGCTAAAATGTGGACATATTTTCCTCACTTAGAGTAGTTCCTCTTTATGTGTGTATGCATGTCTCTCTGTCCATCCATTTCCAAATTTGGTTATACATCTCTAAAGAGAAAGAACAGTTCCCCATCCTTGTCTCCCCAGAGCTCTGAGCTCACTGCCCTCTAATGGTCTGTATTCAACATATATTCCCTGCTCCATTGGTTGAGCTTCCCTGGAGGGCTAAATTCAAATTACTGCACTTTCAAGTCCACCTCATTTTGCTGATGTTTCCTTTTCCTATTCAACCTCAATGTTTCCATTCTCCAGGGTTCAGCCCACACTCTGTTTCTTTCTTTTCTGATTGTATTCCTTCTTATCGCATAAATTCCATTTTCTCCTAAGTTCATATTTCTGTCTCAGGCTTTTCTCTGCGCAACCCAAAATGTATTCCCTGACAAACATTTTGAACTTGATATGACAACAACTGTTTTTGTTTGTTTGTTTGTTGTTTTTCAGATAGGTTCTCATGTAGTGCAAGGTGGTCTTGAAATTCCCTAATGTAGTCAGGGTTGATCTTGAACTTCCGACTCTCATTCATCCATTCTTCTGAATGTTGAGATAATGGCATGTGTCATTATGTCAGGTTTTATACGGTGTTCATAGTGAACTAGAACTTTGCATGTGCTAGGAAAGCATGCAACCATCTGGATCACTTTTCTTGGTCCTTGAAAAATTCTTCTCCTCCTCCTCTTCTGCGCGGTGTGTGTGTGTGTGTGTGTGTATGCATGCTTGTGTGGTGTTTGCCTATGTTTGGGCGTGCTTATCTATGAAAGTATATTAACTACATTTATCTATTTGTTTGTGTGTGTGCACCTGTATGTGCCATAGCGTGTTTGTGGAGTCCAGAGAAGAACTGAGGAGGTTTGCTCTCATCTGTAGTGTAAATTCCAGGGATGAACTCACATTACCAGGCTGGAGTACAGAGCACTCTCCCCTGCTGAGCCATCTCACTTTATTTGCCTGGGGTGAGGTCTTTCATGGAATCTGAAGCTCGGTATTTGGCTGAGACTAGCTGGCCATGGAGCTCCAGGAATCACTCTGTATTCACTCCTTCCTCACTCCAGTGCCATGGTTGCAGATACATGCCACCACTCCTGGATTGTATGTGGGTGCTGGAAATCTAAACTCGGGGCCTTTAACTTCTGCTACAAGCTCTTTATCCACTGGGTCATCTCTTCAGCCTCACCTTGAAATTTAAATCACCATTTTTCTACTCTGTAAGCCAATTCAGACTTTATCAGCCCCTCTTGACTTTCTTCACTGAGTACAACTACTAAGTCAGTTTTCTCTATTTAATCCTGCTGCAACCATATTGTTTCCCTTTCTGTTGCTCAGAAATACCTAAATTCCTGTAACTACTCTTTCTACTGAGAATTTCATGTCCCAGATACCACTGGGTCTAACTTCAATAATGTAAATTCAATGAGGCATTAATTTTTAATGTTTTTTAGCACATATTAATCATGCAGAATAGGGGTCTGGAGGGTTTGCCCACTTGGAGCTCAAACTGTTCTTGCAGAATTCCAGATATTGGTTTCTACCACCAGGTCAGGTGGCTCACAACCACCTGTAACTCTGGAACCAGGGGATCTGATGTTTTCTTCTGCTTCACACACACACACACACACACACACACACACACACACACACACATTTTAATCTAAAAGAACATACACAATTACTTCCATTATGACATGTGTGTGTGAGTATAATTTGAAACGGTCATCCTATATCCTCTTTTCTCCCATCCTACTCTTGCTGTCTCTGTCCTCCATGCAGCATTTCTTGGTTAATTATTTAAAACTGAGGTTGGTTTGCTGAGTTAGCACTCCAGTATAACTTCCATTGCTGTTCTTGGTTTTCTTTTCCCTTGCGTAGTATGGGTCCCTTCTGTAGCTGGAATTATCTCCAGTCCCGCCTGGGCCCGCAGCCACTCAGACTCAAATAAACACACACAGGCTAATATTATTTAAAACTGCTCAGCCATTAGCTCGGGACTACCACTGACTAGCTCTTACATTTAAACTCAGCCCATTTCTGTTAATCTATATGTTGCCACTTGTTCTGTAGCTTTACCTGTGTGCCTGTTACATGCTGCTCCCTGGATGGTAGGCTGGCATCTCCTGACTCAGCCTTCCACTTCCCAGAATTCTCCTCTCTCTTTGTCCCGCCTATACTTCCTGCCTGGCTACTGGCCAATCAGCGTTTTATTTATTAATCACTCGTACCAACACATTCATAGCATACAGATATCCACAGCACCCACCCATCCTTTGCTCCCAATTTATTCTTTCATTCTTTGCTATATGTTCTTCCATTTGACTAAACTCTATAAAGATGGGTCATTGGTATTTTGATCATTGATATATCCAAAGAATCACAGACCATGACTGGTTTATAGTACATGTGCAGAGTAGGATTTTGTTATGATTATTATTAGCGTGCATTAATTGTAAAAAATAAGTGGGGTTCATTGTGCTATTCTCGTACAAGCATATGTTGTGTGTCACTAATGATCATTTGTGATGGTCAATCTTGATTGACAATTTGAGGAGATGAAATGACAGACATGCCTGTGAGGGAATTCCAGGATGAACCAAGCAAGGATGAAAGGCCAGGCTCTGGGGTAGGAAATATTGTCCATCAATCGCCAATATCAATCCCCAAAAAGGTCTGAGGGAAACTTGGCTTTTGCCTGCCTGCTTTTGTCATTGCTTGTTACTGTATCCACTTTGCTGTTTCAACTGCACTTTCCTCCCGTTGCTGATGTGTGAACCCAGCTTCTTTGACTTCTAATATTGACTGAAGACTAGCTGCTTTCCAGGAGTCCTCCAGTTCCTTCAGCATCAGTTTGTAACTGCTGAAGCATCTAGTTTCACGGACTGTGCAGTTAGTGAGTTGTCAGACTCTCCAGCCTGTACGCAGCTGTTGTTAAACTACCCAGAGTATTTCATGTAACCCAATCTAATGAATTCCCAGTGGATTATCCATTTATGCTACGGGTTCTGTTGCTCTAGAGAACCCTGACTAGTGCATCGCCCATCCTTCTTGTGTTCTCTTCCCCTCTGCTCTTTCCTCCTTCCTCTCAGTTCACACCTCTTTCATAGTCCCTAATAGTCCCCTTCCTGTTTTCATGTGTTGTTTTTCTTTTAGTGTGTCTTAGTTTCTACATGTAAGGAAAGTGTGATGTTCATTTTTATATGTCTACATTATGTTCATTAACATTATTTCATCCAGTCCCATCCATTTTCCAACTGATTACAGGATTTCATTCATCTTTCTGGTTGAAATTTGTTCCATTGTATGATGTATAAATGTATATGCATATGAAGATAAATAAGTTAGATGATAGATTTACACATATCTGTAATGCAACACAATATTTTCTTAATTGATTCATCTGTTGATGGCCATCTATGCTGACTCCCTATCTGGGCCATTGTGAATGCTGGTATATCATCTGTTGTAGAACATCTATGCTGACTCCCTATCTGGGCTATTGTGAATGCTGGCTTATCATCTGTTGGTGGACATCTATGCTGATTCCTTATCTCAGTTATTATGAATGCCAGTGTATCATCTGTTGATGGATATCAATACTGATTCCCTATCTGAGCTATTGTGAATGCTGGTGTAACAAACATATAGGTGTAGGTAATTTTGGTGTGTTGATGTTGTTTTTCCTTTTTCAGTTATATAGCTCAGAATGGGATAGTTGGCTTCCATCATAATGGACATTTTGAGTGGAATGGATGGATTAAATATAAGATTTTGGTTATTATCACATTTCTTTAGTACATTTCTGCTATCACTTGAACCAAGAAATAGTGAAATCCTGTTCACCTTATTTTGTTAAGTCCTTCTGAAGACGCATTACATGCAGTTACACTAGGCTTTGCATACAAGAATCTTTTATATTCCTGTGAAATTTATTCCAGAAAGAAACCTATAGCAGAAGGAAATGTTTAAACAAGGAGTAAGTAAGGAACACAAAGAATGGGAAGATTAATTCAAATCAAGAAGGCTGACTAAAGAGCATGTCAGTGAAGGCAGCATGTCAGGTCCAGCAGTTTTTAAACTGTAGAAGAAGGAAAAAGGATTTCATGAGAAAGAAGGGTGGTTAAAAGTTGAACCCAATACATAAGAAAGGAGAGGTGGCATGAAGGTTCTAAGATAGAGATGAAAAAAGGCAAAGCAGGAGACAGAGAGAAGGTTCAATTGTTTAGAGAGCTTACTGCTTTGTAGTTTAATCCCTAGTGCCCATATATAGCAGCTCACAACCTGTAAATCTAGTTCCAGAAGCTCTGATGCTCTCTTCTAGCTGCTGAAGATATCTTCATGTATGTGGTGCACATAGACTCATGCATGCAGGCAGGAAGACATGCACACAAGCACATCATGCACACACACACATACACACACACACACACACACACACACACACACACACACACACACGTGCTGTGGGCTTTGAGCTCACTCATGTGAATTCACATAGAAGCTCCTGTTCATGGGAGCCTCAAATTGCATTCATTGGTTATAATCTTTGGTCTATATACCTTGAACTCTGTGCTTGCATCTGGAAAATGAACATGATTATGCAACCTTAATATAAATTGCAGTCTTAGGTTTACTAATTAAAGAAATAACTTTGTTATGAGCAAACATGAAGCCATTATTGCATATAAACACTGTATCAAATGGGTCAGAGGTATTACAGATTTTAACCTCATAGTCTTCACTAATTACTTTTTAATTTTGATTAAAAATGACAATCCCTCAGGCCCCTAGAAATAATTCCAATTAAGTATCACATAATATCAGTTTAAAAACTTGGAATCAGTCTGGGTAGCCTTTTACTCCAGATGCTCCCCTTGCTTGTTGTGAGTTTCCACAGTGCTAGAGAGGCACTTACACACTGGTAGCTATCTCCTGCTTTCTGCACAGTAGAAATTCTAGGCAGAAAGAAGAGCAGTTTTGAAAAGATGTAGAAGAAATTAACTGCCAGGCCTCGGGTAGAAAGACACATGGGCTATGGAAGTTCAAGGAAGTTATCCAACTAGAGATCATATGTATGTATACCAATAAAAACAATGGGGATGTGAGAGGGGGGCTCAGTGAGTAAAGGGCTTGCTGGAAAGCACAAGGACTGACGTTTGTATCTTTAGCACCCACATAAAATCCAGTGTTCCTGTGTTATCTACAGTCCCAGCACAAGGATGGGACATGGAGACAGGTGGACCTGGGAGCTTGCTGAGCAAATTGTCAAATTCTTTCTTAAGTGAAAGACCCTGTTTCAAGAAACAATGTAGAGACTCAATTAAGGAAGATATCCTGACACCAATGTCTGGACTCTTCATATATGTATATGGGTGAATAGAACAGTAGGAATGTATAACACACACACAAACACACACACACACACACACACACACACACATTTACACACACAAGTCTCTGGAATGAGGAGGGATAACTGTGTGACACAAACAGGACTGTGTCTCGTCTGGCCTTGGAGACTTGGCTTAGGGTGTGGTGAGAAATCTGGCCAAAACCAAAAAATCACATAGACCATATTTTTTATGTAACATTATGAAGTTTTATTTTGTTATACTCAATGAATGCCACTGAAGTCATTCTAAAACAATCATTTGCTGTCAAATGAATTCTGTTCCTTCAGGACAATGCTTAAAATTGCACTCTCATATAAAGGAGAGTAGGATATATTATGATAGAAATAAACACAGCCAACTAACATCCTTTTTCCATCCATTTATTCATGTGTGTGTATGTGTGTTATGTTTACATATATATATATATATATATATATATATATATATATGTTTTTCATGCATGTGGGCATTCATATGTGTATGTATGGGGTGTGAGGATGTGAGAGTGTGTGTGTGTGTGTGTGTGTGTGTGTGTGTGTGTGTGTATTCAAGTGTATGTATGAGGAAGCTCAAGGTTAGTGTCAGGAATCACCCTCCATCACTCTCCCATGTTATTCACTGAAGTGGGGCCTCTCATTCAAACTCAGATCACACTGACATGGCCAGTCTTGCTAGCCAGCTTGTTCTGGGGGTCCCCTATGTTTTACTTCTCTGATGTTGTGATCAAATACCATGATCAAGACAATTTCCAGAAGGAAGAGCTTATCTGAATCTACAGTTCCGGAGGGAAAAGAGTCCATCACCAACACTATAGGGAAGCAACATGGTATCAGGCAAGAATAGCTTCTGAAGCAGCAAGCTGAGAGTCCACATCTTATACCACAAGCAGGAAGCAGAAAGAACAAACTAGCTTTGGTGAGAATCTTTGGCTCTCAAAGCCTACCTCCAGTGACATGCTTCTTACAGAAAGGCCACACCAACTAAGCTCACCAAGCAACACCACCAAGTGAGGAACAAGGCTCAAATGCTTGAGCCTGTGTGGGACATTTTCATTCAAATCACCACACTCTGTCACTGGATTTTTGAGGCTAGTATCATCGATATCCTAGCACTTACAAGAGTTTCTGGGAATCTGAACACACTTGCATGGTAAAGGCTTTAACTGCTTTTCCTAGTCCTATTGGGGATGCTTTTCATGTATACTTTTTCTTATCAATCTAAATACTAGATATGTATAGACTTCTTTTTTTGTTTGTTTGATTATCTGTTTTCTAAAGGTGTTACAGATAAATGAAAAGAGGTGATAGCGGGCAGAGGGCTCCAGGGATCATTTTGGGTGCTAAGCTCATCTTGTCTCCTAGGATGAGTAGCCAGGATCATGTGTGAAGTTTAAGGTGGTGGCCTGGAAGTGTAAAAAAATCAGC
The DNA here is from genome assembly GCA_902168325.1 of Peromyscus nudipes. Lineage (NCBI taxonomy): Eukaryota > Metazoa > Chordata > Mammalia > Rodentia > Cricetidae > Peromyscus > Peromyscus nudipes. Next base: position 17,917 of record CABHPH010158576.1, read on the forward strand.
TTGTGCTACATAACAGAACCTAGTCTCAAAACCAAAACCAGGGACTGGGGATATGGCTCAGTGAGTAAAGCATTTGCTGTATAAGCATGGGGATCTGAATTGATATCCTCATCACACATAGAAAGCCAGACACAGTAGTGCATGTCTATAATCTCAGAACTCTTAGAGCAAGACAGGAGACAGAGAGAGAGATAGGAGAACCCATGGAAGCCAAACAACACTGTATGCACAACTCCAAACAAGACAACTGATTTTAAACAAGAATGAAGGCAAGGAACAGTATCTAAGCTGTTGGTGTAAGTGGCGATACATGCACATTTGCACTTACATACAAGAATATGAACATACATACTGCACACACACAATTTTTGAAAGACTAAGAAATCTCTTTATCTGATCTCTTCTGATGCATGATTCCTATACTAATTATTCATAAACATGTTTGAAAGAATTTTTGTATTAGACATGTATAGACTTCTATGGTGATATTTTCTTTTGTAATTAAATGTTATTTGTATGTTAATAAATAAAGTTGCATGGGGGTCAGAGCTATTAGCAAGCCATAGGAAAGCAGGGCAGTGGTGGTGTACGCTTGTGATCACAGCACTTGGTAGACAGAGCTAGGTAAGTCTCTGTGTGTTCAGGGATACAGCCAGCATTGGATACACATGCCTTTAATCTCAATACCAACCATAGAATACCTGGAGGTCTATACAGACAGGCCGTGATGAGGCAGTCCTGTGGTTGGGTTTACAACCAATGAGAAGGCAGAACAGAGACTATATAAGACTTTAACACAGGAAGTACCGGTTCCTTCGGAGAGGTAGGACCACTGCAGGAGGAAGGGTAAGGTTTTAGCTCTTAGCTCTGACCTCTTGGCTTTCTTCTTTGCATTGGTTCTGTGTTTCTTATTTATAAGACGGTTGGTTACATCTACAGACTTCTTTTTTTGTTTGTTTGATTATCTGTTTTCCCCAGACAAGGTTTCTCTGTGTAACAGCCTTGGCCACCCTGGAATTCACTTTGTAGACTAGGCTAGATTCAAACTCTGAGAGATCTACCTGCCTTCACCTTCCAAGTGCTGGGTTCAAAGATGTGCAACACCACCACCAGCTATGTAGACTTCTTTTTAGGCTCCATTTTTCTCCTGTTCCATGTTTTCACCAACTTCCAGGGTCTTCATGTTTATGCTTCCCAAATTCATGCCTAGAAATCTAATTTCCAAAGGTTCATTGATTAGTGTTAATGTCAGCTTTAAACAACCCAAAATCACTTAGCAAAATAGTTTCAAGGAATGATGTTAGGGAAGGTTGACTGTGGACATATCTGTGGGAGATGATATTGATTACATTAATTGTGGGAGAAGACAGACCACTATGAGTAGCAGCATTCCCTAGGCAGGAGTCCTTGAGCTGTTTAGGAATGAAGAAGTGAAGCTGAATATAATCAAGAACACACACCAGTAATTACACATTTCTTCATTTCCTTCTGTTCTTGACTGTGGATGTGAGGTGACTAGTTGCTTCAGGATTCTGCCATTATTATTTCCCTACAATTGTGTCATAACCTGGAGTTGAAAGATAAAACAATCCCTTTCTCTTTTAAATTACTTGTGTTGATAATTTGTCATTGCAACAGATATGACACTAGCACATAAAATGATGGCAATAGGCGGTAGCACTTATTGAAATAATGGAATCAGTATAAAGGATATTCAAATACATGCCTTCTGAGAAGAGAGCCCACAGAGCTGCCTTGTCCCCTGCCACTATGTGAGAACACAGGAGCTATCTCTATGTGAACCATGACACACATTCTCCTTGTTATTGGCTCTAGTTTTGTTCTGTTCCATGTTTCCACTCCTATGCTCTGCATGTTTATGTCCCCAAAATTCATGCCTGACAATCTAAGTTCCAAGGTGCAAGGGTTGGACACAAATCCTCAAGTGATACAAAATCTAACAGCATTTGGATCTTAGCTTTGCTAGGCTCAAATACTGTAACAGATTTCAGTTTGCTCTTTATAAATTTTACAGTCTGTTATCTTTGTTGTAGCACATTAACCAGACTATGGTATGGATCTAATCATATTAGACAAGTAACAACAAAACCCAAAAGTGAACTCAACCACACCTCAGTAGTAGGGGTACCATGTTGTGGGATGGTCTGTATGGCAAATGTGTTGCTCTGATTGGTTAATAAATAAAACACTGATTGGCCAGTAGTCAGGCAGGAAGTATAGGCGGGACTAATAGAGAGGAGAATTGAGGAAACAGGAAGGCAGAGAGAGAGACCTGCCAGCTGCCACCATGACAAGCAAGATGTAAGGTATCAGTAAGCCACAAGCCATGTAGCAACCTATAGATTAATAGAAATGGGTTAATTTAAGATAGAAGAAGTAGGTAACAAGAAGCCTGCCACGACCTTACAGTTTATAAGTAATATAAGCGTCTGAGTGATTATTTTATACGTGGGTTATGGGACTGTGGGGGCTTGGTGGGACCTGGAGAGAAGCTCTCCAGCTACAGTACCACAGTGAGTAAAGTACTTGACTAGAAAGCTTCAAGACTTGACTTAAATATCCCAGAACCAATGTAAAAAACTTTGGACATGGTGGTTCATGTTTGTAATCATAGCACTGAGAAGACAAAGGCAGATATGCTCCATATGATTGTTGACCAGCAGCTAGGTGTACTTGGAGATTCTGTCTCAAAACAAAAGATAGATTGATGTTTCTGAGCAACCACAAATAAGGTTGTTATCTGGCCTCCATATACATGCATGTATACTCCCACATAAATGCACCAAAAGAAAAACACACACACACACACACACACACACACACACACACACACACTTCAATAATAGCTAGGATTCCCTACTGAATTATGGACTTTAATCCTGTTTGCTGCCCTGGATTACCCCTGTATGGAACAACTCAAAATCAAGAATAAAGACACAAGAACTTTTATTTCTGTCAACATACCCTGTTGCCCATCAATAAGTTTGTTTCCACAGACTTCTATGTAATTTAGCAATTTCCTCAGAGATGAAGTATTCCATGCTGGAGGGAAATTTTTTTAGAGTCTGAATCTTCTGAGGAGAGGTAAAATATCCTACCCTCCAGGGAAGCTCCTTAAAATTCAGAGAGTAAAAAACTCAAAAGCTTCAGGATGTTCCTGAAACTGACCAGATTTACAAGGCTTTCCCCTCCCCAGGCATATGTAAGCAGTAAGGATGGCTGGGAGACATTTTAAGACAAGTCCTGACGTGTAGAAGAGGCTCAGACCAGCTCACCTGCATAGAGGAGATATTCTGTGACTTGTTGAACTGTACAAAAGTTATGCAGTTAGGTCCAGGGTTCAAGCTTTCCTGAGCTCACAATTCCAAGGTGAGCTTTGGTGATATAGCTGTCTTTAAGTATTATCATCTCCTGTAAGTAATTCCTCACCCATTCTCCTATAAATAATACCAATAAAAGCTGAAATTTGGTGGTATACTTAATTTGGTCTGTCCTTGGTTTCCTATCTGATGTGCACAGACATTTGTTCATGTCTCCCCAGGAATAGGGTCATACAACAACATAGCCACATGCTCACACACATAAACACACATTTGCGTATACTACACACACATACATATATTTCACACATTTGAATATATAGATATACACTACACACAAGTGCATATAATACATAAACATATACCACACACACATAGATATGTATACAACACATAGTGCTCACACATACAACAGAAATATTCAGTCTTATAACTTAGTATATAAAAATTGAAGGTTCAATAAAGTTCATGGCTTTAACTAAGAGAATGCTGAGGAATTGTTTCTCAATATTCAGTTGTTAGATTTTATATAAAACAGAAACCAAATTCTTCCTTAAATAACATGAGAATTTCATGAACAAAATAGCAATAGCTTCATATCTGTATTTCTTTATATGTAAAAATCTCTGAATTCTATTATATCATGAATTATATTCATAGCTTTGACTCCAAATACTTAAATACAATGTTGATGAAATAATTCTTTTTTATTTTTTTAAGAATCATTTTACATACCAACCACAGTTTCCCCTCCCTGCCCTCCTCCTGCTCACCCCTACCTTCCCTAACTCACCTCCATCCACTCCTCAGAAAAGGCAAGGCCTCCCATGGTGAGTAAACAAGGCCTGGCAAGTTCAGTTGAGGCAGGACCAACCCCTCCATCCCACCCCACACCCACCCACCCCCTCCCCTGCATCAAGGCTGAGCAAGGCATCTTACCATATGGAACAGGCTTCAAAAAGCCAGCTCATGTACCAGGGATAAGTCCTGGTCCCACTGCTAGGGGTCCCACAAATAGACCAGGCTATAAAACTGTCGCCTAAGTGCAGAAAATGTGGTACATTTAACAATGGAGCATTACTCAGCTGTAAAAAACAATGGCATCATAAAATGGATGGAACTAGAAAAAAAATCTTCCTGAGTGAGGTAACCCAGACCCAGAAAGACAAACACAGTATATATTCACTCATAAGTGGATACTAGATATAAACCAAAGGATAACCAGACCACAGTCTACCGCTCCAGAGAAGCTAGGTAACAAGGAGGACCTTATAGGGATGCATGGATCACCCTGGAAAGGACAAAGAGATGAGATCTTCTGGGTAAACTGGGAGTGGGGGGGGTGATAAAGGAGGGGGTATGGGGGATGAGAACATGAAGGAATAGGATGGTAGAGTTGGGGTAGGGATGGAGTAGGAGAGCAATGAAAGGGATATCTTGATAGAGAGAGCCATTATGGGACTAGGGAGAAACTTGATGCTAGGAAAATTCCCAGGAATCCAGAAGGATAACCCCAGCTAAGGCCCCAAGCAACAGTAGAGAGAGTGCCTGAACTGGCCTTCCCCTGTAATCAGATTGACCCTGTCATCATAGAACCTTCATCCAGTAACTAATGGAAGCAGGTGAAGAGACCCACATCCAAGCACCAGGCCAAGGTATGGGAGTCCAGTTGAAGTGAGGGAAGAGGGGGGTCAAGATCATGATGGGGAAATCCACAGAGACAGATGACTCAAACTTATGGGAGCTCACGGACACTAGACTGACAGCTGGGGAAATAATTCTTGAAGGATGTTTTTAGGATTGTAAATTTAGAGGCGAATAAACCATGTGATGATTATCTATTCAATGAAACATGACTATGAGCCACTTAGGAGTACCTGGAGTATAATTTTAATTTCTTTTTTCATTGATTTGACAAAATACCTTACAAAAGCAACTCAAGGAAGAGAGGGTCTGCTTTGTGTCATAAGTAGAGGGTATGGTCCACCGGGTGGGGTAATTATGGCAGCAGGAGACAAGGAAGGGAGGGTCTGTTTTGTGTCATAAGTAGAGGGTATGGTCCACCGGGTGGGGTAATTATGGCAGCAGGAGAATGAGGCAGTTGCTCACATTTCATCCACAGTCAGGAAGCAGAGAGAGATGGACACTGGTGCTCAGCTCACCTCTTCCTTTCTACTCAATCCACAACTCTAGCCCATGAGACAGTGCTGCCCACATTTAGAGCATGCAGTTGCTTCTCAGTTCCACTGTTCTGGAAGCATACAAACAGACACACCCTGAGGTCTGTGTCCATGGTGATTCTTTCTTCCACAAAGTTGACAATTAATCATCTTGAGAATTGTGTCTTGATCACACTTTCTTTGGTGTGTTTCACACAACTAATAGAAAAGAAACACTTACACAAACACACACACAAAGCTATGATTATCATGTTATTGATCACAGGGAAACTGCACAGAATCCATAAATATTGAAGCTTAAACATGAACTATTTAGTAATGGAGTATCTTAGCAATTACTTCCACAGCATAAGGGGTCTGACTGTTACATTGTGTCTGCATTCAGTAGGTGGAGAATAAACAAGAAGTGGGGTCCGAGTGATAAAATTTCAAGGTCTACCCCCTATGACCTACTTCCTCCATCAAGGTTCCATATTCTAAAGGTTCCACACCCTTCCCAAATAGTACCACTACCAGAGGACCAAGTACTTTGACATATGAGCCAGTGGAGGACAATTCACATTCAAACCACAATACATAATACTGTAAATAAAGATGAGAAAATAAAGTCTCATGTCCTCTTTTCAAAATATCTAAACATCATTTTCTTTTTCAATCAGTGCACAAAGCTACAATGTGTGAAATGATTGGAATGAAGTCACACAACTACCATCAAATCTTTATGTGCATGATGGAGATCATTTTATCTTCGTATTAGGCATCGGTATTTAAATAGGGAAACTGATTGATGCTTTGCTTGTCACCATTATCACCTGTGGTATCTTCTACTGCAGAAGATTAGCATATGACAAGGATATACAGGTTTAACACAGTCTTGGTTTTTGGATTTGATTAATACTGACTTTTAAGTTTTTTTATTAATTAATAAATTAATTAATTTTTTCCAGCCCAATCACGGTTTCCCCTCCCTTCATCTACTCTTCCCATCCCTACTCCTCACTTCCCCCATCCACTTCCTCTCCCTTCCCTTCAGGCCTCCCATGCATATCAGTCAGCTTTGGCCTATCAAGTTGCAACAGGACTAGGCACCTCCTCTCCTATTAAGGCTGGAGGAGGCAACCCAGCAGGAGGAAAGGGTCCCAAGAGCAGGCAACAGAGTCAGTGACAGCTCCCACTCCCTCCTCCAGGATTAGCACAAGAGGATCAAGGCACCAAACTGCAACACATGTGCAGAGGGTCCACGTCAGTCCCTTGAACTGATTTTAAGTTTTGGACATTAAATATTTAAACAGAAGATTCAGCCATGTTCTCTCTCTCTCTCTCTCTCTCTCTCTCTCTCTCTCTGTGTGTGTGTGTGTGTGTGTGTGTGTGTTTCATAAGTGTAGGTGTAGAAATACACAGCTGATGCTATGCTCATTGTAATTCATCACCATCATGATATCTGCAATATTCTGATACTCACGTTTCAGTGAGTGAAAGCAGTGCAATACACATTTAGTCACGGGAGCCTGAGGCCATCACAGGTTCTTCCGTGACTTCATTCACTCTATGGGATTTGAAACTCTTTGCTTTCTTTCCTAACTCACACATTAGCATCCTTTATTTTGAAAATTTAATTAACATATTTTTTTAAAGTTTGAACTATAGAATATGCGTGCTAATTATTATTTTTAAAAGAGAATATAATAGCAAAATGACCACCAGTCTTTGTACACAGATTCTCTCTAGTGCCTTGAGGTGTTTAACATCATTTGAAGACACATGGATTTGAAATCTGAGTGCATTGTTTACTGTCCTCACTGCAGTGACAAAATGCGTGACAGGAACGATTTAGGACAGGAAAGATTTCCTTTGGGCCACGGTTTCCGGGAGCCCTCGGCCCTCCACAGTGGAGAAGGCACGGCAGAGCAGCTCTGCCCACGGTGGGGCGAGCATGGGGCAGGTGTTTCTCAGAAAGCAGTGGGCTAGAAACAGAGAAGGCTGGAAGCAGATGTAGATGCACTCAAAAGCCCACTCCTGCTGACCTAATTCTGGGAGCTATGCTCCAACTATTAAAGGCTCCACAGTTCTAAAGTAGGATGCTGTGCTGGGGACCGAGTGTTCAAAACATTAGCCTGGGCACAACTTTTCAAATTAAAATCATAATGTAGTTTGTGGCTTTTGATTTACCAATACATAGATTTCATATCCTTCATATTTCTCAACTTGATTTTTAATATCTGCAAATTATTTGAGTATCCACATATAACACAGTATTTAAACCATCACCTGTTTTCATATAATTTGTTTTATATTACATTCCTTAATAGGATAAGGCTTGGAAAATAACTTCTTTTTCCAATGGCAAGCAATTAACCAAAGTAGTACAAATTCATGTCTGTCTATTTTTGTCTTGAATATATTTAATGAAATGAAATGGAAGGAATTTTTTAAATTATACTTACTCTCATTTTATCTTGTATTTTATGTACCAACAGTAATATATTAGAATAATAAAGTCACATTTCGTAGAAATACTCTTTTCTGCTCTTTGTCGTGTATCTATGGAAATGTATTTAGACAGTATAAATTCTTCCTATACCAACCAAGGAAATTGCAAGCACTTTATTATACATTCTCCAATGCCAGATAAATAGATTGATTTACAGATAGACAGACCGACAGACCGACAGACAGACAGACAGACAGACAGGTAGATAGATAGATAGATAGATAGATAGATAGATAGATAGATAGATAGATAGATAGATAGATAGATAGA
>CABHPH010158576.1:26208-40448 GCA_902168325.1 Peromyscus nudipes
AGATAGATAGATAGATAGATAGATAGATAGATAGATAGATAGATAGATGATAGTAAGTAGATGATAGACAGACAGACAGATAGACAGATGACAGCTAGTATGGGGGTTGCTTTTAATGTCAACTTGACACTAATTAGGTTTATCTGAGTAGTGAGCTTCAATTGAGGAAGTACCTTAGTTGCCTTAATTGATGTGAGAAGGCCCACCTCAAATGTGGATACCACCTTCCGGTACCTGGCAGATAAAAGGGCATGGCTGAAGGAGGATCATCCTTTTGCTCCTTTTTCATTCCTTCTCCTGGCTGGTTTGATTCTCCCTGGTATTGCCACTGCTGTGTCCTTTGTACATATCGGAACTTTCCAGGTTTCCATCACTGACTGAGCACTAGGCTCTTCAGGAAGGCCCCAGGTTTTCAGAACCAGATTAGGACAGCGGAGGCTCCCTGCCCCATAGACTAGACAACTACTGGGCTGTCAGGCCCCTCCAGTCTCACAAGACAGCCACCATAGGTGTTCTCTAACTCTGAGGCACTAGCCTCAGGGAAAAGCAACTCCAGGGGTCTCAGCACTCAGATGTGATACACATATTGCTAGCACTTCTAAGTAAACTGTTTCAATAAAATATTTAATATATGAATTCATCTTCTCAGTTCTGTTCTTCTAGAGACTAACACAGATAAATAATTGTTCTAAGGAATTAACCAGTGCAGTTTTGTTAATTGACAAGACTGAAATCCCAGATCAGCTGGCAAGAGATGTAGGTGTTAGTTTTTGGAGCTTAAGTTGGAAGGTATCCAAGAGGCAGAATTCACTTTCTCCTGGGTGACTTTAGTATGGTTTTTCTCATGGCCTTCAACTGATCCATTGAGGCCTACCTACATTACGAAAGGTGTTTGCTTTACTTAAAATCTAGTTTTAGAAGTTAATTTTATTTTTAAAAATAGACATGGTGAAAGTTAGATTGATATTGCTACAAATATCTGTGAACCATGTCCTAGTTAACTTGACAGATAAAATTAACTGTCCTAAGTTCTTCACGATTATGAAGGAAATGATCACAGATTGAATGAAGCTATAATGAAAAGTACTTTTGGTAATTCTTTGAGAGGAGAGTTTGTATACGTTGCTGTTGAGACACGGAAATACTAGCAGCTATTTGGTGAAAATGGTTTTGTTAAAGAATGTCCACAGGAAACCAGGTGTTTATGTATGTATGTGGAGGGGGGGTTTACCTCGGTGTGTGTGTATGAGTGTGTGTGTGTGTGTGTGTGTGTGTGTGTGTGTGTGTGTGTGCATCTGGAGGACAGATTTTGATGTCAGGAGTCTTTTTCTAGCATTGTCCATCTTAGGTTTTGGGATATGTTTTCTCTCTGAACCTGGAGCTCATTGATTGACTAGGCAGGTAGGCCAGAAATTCCCTAGGACATCCCTACTCTATATCCCAGCACTGGGGTTACAGATGCATGCCACTATGCCCGGATTTTTACGGGAGTCTTGGAGATCTAAATTCAGGTCCTTCTGGTTGCATAGGAAGTACATTACCCACTGAGCCATTTCCCCAGCCCTTAGGTGTTCTATAGGTAAAATTTCTGATGGAAACTTCCTCTGAAGTACATCTTAAACCGTAAATCAGGCAAGCCTTGTCTCAGTGACACGATCATCACACTCTTGACCGCTTCCTGCTGGCACACTGATTAGGAATCAAATTCTCAGCTGCAGGTTCATTGTGATCAGTTGGAAATTCTCTCTCTGGTTTTCAGGGTTCTCATGATCCTTATATCACAGAGATCAGGTGAAGTACCAGCCATGGTTCCTGGCACATAGATGACATTCAGCAACTTACATATAATTTCCTACAGTTTTAACATCCACCTCTTAAGACTGAATTTGAAGTAAGTAATGTTATTTATTAAAACTTACTCAGGTTTTCTCCACTGTCTCTTTGTAACTATAATTGAGCCAACTGACTAGAAGAGGAACCCTTAATAAACAGGAACTAGTCAAAGTGAGTATCTTTGTATACCTCAACCTGCTGTGTGTGTGTGTGTGTGTGTGTGTGTAAAGATGGGGGCAACAGAGACATAGAGAGACAGAGGCAGGACAGAGATCAATCTTAGGTATCATTTGACATCCACAATTTTCTTTTCGAAACAGGTCCTCCTTGGTGATCATATGACAAGTGTCCCCCCTTAACATCCTCATACTGCCAAGGCAAGTGCTTTATTCAGTGAGATATGACTCTAAGCCAGAGGTGTACGCTTAATGTTGATATATTATACTCAGATGTACAAATACCATTAGATTTCTCTCTGGCAATATAGATAATATAAAGAAACAAAGAATCCCTACTCTGTTGTTGGAACAGAATTTGTTTAGAAAAGTAAGTAAACCCACAGTGATACAGATAGAAAGCAGTATGCTCGTCAGAGAGAAGCCTAGAGCATTTGAAGGATGTAAAGTTGACACCCGTCAATGCCTTGGTAAAAGCATTTCCAGAATTTTGAAGAAACAAAGAGAATGTAGCTAGCTGTTTCATGAGGCGCCGGGATATGGCCAGGTTAGGAAGCAGCACAGGTGAGCCCCTCAGTGCCAGTTGGAAAACTGGGTCAGAAAGCAGGTGTAGAAGCACAAAGAAACAGATGGAGCTCTTGGCCCTTGGACAGGCAGGCAGAGTGTGCAACAATCTGCAAATCCAGACAATTCGTGTGAAGTGCAAGAGATTGTGAGAGCTGTGGTCCAGGCCCTGTGCCCATGCAGGGTACCTACCGCCTTAGGGCAATGGACTCCTGAATGCTTCACCTGCTTTCTACATAATTGGTCACATTTATGCCAAGGCACTGCTGTGTGTTGTGTGGCCTTATGACCTGGGATAGCCTAGCTTCTAACTTCTATCACGTAACAACAAAGCCCACCACATAAAGATGGAAGATGGTTCCTATCCACTTTCTAAGAGATTTCCTGACAGTCTATCTGAAAAGATGTGCATGTGTGTGAGTGTGGCTTACCACAGTCAGGAGAAGGAGCCAGCCCACAGATGAGCTGCTTCTCTGTTTGTTTCCCTGTACCCCTAGAAATTGACACGACATGTGTAAGGCTGCATCTCAGTGAAGCACGAGAAAGATTTGATTATTTATTTATTTGTCTATAGTATTGTACATGTGCGGAAATCAGAGGATAGCCTCAGCTGTCATTAATGCATAACCTGTTCTCTTTTAGGGGGGCAGACAGGATTTCTCAATTGCCTAGAACTAGTCATGTAGACAAGGTTGATTGACCACTGAGCCGTAGGACAGACTTCTGTTTCTACTTCCCCAAAGCTGGAATTTATTACTAGGCTACCCCCATATCTAGCTGTTTCAGTGTGAGTTTGGGAGACAAACTCAGGCCTGAGTTTACTGAGTGAGCATTCTCCCTAACTGTGCAGGCAGCTTTAGAACACACCACCTTGCATTTGCTACTGCACTTCCCCAATAGTGTTTCTGTTTTCTCCTTCTTATGGGCTGCCGGTGATCTCCCTTGCTGATGGTACAATAGCTGGTAAGTTTTGTCTTGAACTGCATTTTGGAACAACTTAGACTAAAACAGAAGTTCCAGAAGTGGTCTGTGGTATCATAAAGTTAAAGAAAGCTTTTTTTGTTTGTTTGTTTTTTCAAGACAGGGTTTCTCTGTGTGGCTTTGGCGCCTATCCTGGAACTCACTTTGTAGCCCAGGCTGGCCTCAAACTCACAGAGATCCGCCTGCCTCTGCCTCCCGAGTGCTGGGATTAAAGGTGTGCGCCACTGCCGCCCAGCTAAAGAAAGCTTTTATCTGTGGTTAGTTAGACAGAGATCCAAGAGAAGAGCAACAATATCATTTGATATTTGTCTCAGTTACTTTTCTATTGCCATGGTGAAAAAACAATGACCAAGGGAACTATGAAGGGCAGCATTTAATTTGGGGGATTATGACTCCAGAGAGTTAAAGCCCATGACCACCATGATTGGGAACACGGCAGCAGACAGGAGGCATGGTTCTAGAACAGTACGTGAGAGCTCACATCTGATCCACAAGGATGATGTCAGAGAGAGCTAACTACGAATGGCAGGGGCATTTGAAACTTCAAACCCAGTCCCCATTGACACACCTCATCCAACAAAACCACACCTCCTAATTCTTCCTATAGAGTTCTACCAACCAGAGACCAAGCATTCAAATATAACTGCAAGTGTGCCTTTCTCGTTCAAACCATTACCCACTACTTTCAGAAAAGAATAAAAAGCACCCACCCCCACGGTCAGGTGATGGATCTCTTGAGACATTGCAGCCTGGATAAAGCCAATTTTCCCCCTTGACCTGCTTAACTGGTACTTCAATATTGACCAATGTAAGGACCTTTTGGCAATTTTTTTTTTTTTTTTGGTTTTTCGAGACAGGGTTTCTCTGTGTAGCTTTGGAGCCTGTCCTGGAACTCACTCTGTAGACCAGGATGGCCTTGAACTCACAGAGATCTGCCTGCCTCTGCCTCCCGAGTGCTGGGATTAAAAGTGTGTGCCCCACCACCCGGCCCCTTTGGCAATTTTTTCCAGACTCTTTTAAAAGGATTATAAACAGCTGCTTTAATATATAGCTTTTGTTATGAAATATGGCCCCAGATATTAGAGAAGAAACCTTAGAAATTGGAAAGGTTTGCAAATATAAATAGGTGCCAACTATTGGAGGTTGTGCCAAAGTTTTACCTTAACTGTGTGTGACTCCATAGAAAAAACAAATAAGTAAAAATATAAGATAAAGGAGATCCCAGAGGAGGAAGCCAGAGATACCAGAAGAGGAAGAGGGAAGGAAACTCTGCCCTATGTTAATGACTACAAAAGGGGTCCTTGTTCAGGCACTGGAACCCTGGAAGAGGCCAGTGGTCTATCTTTCCAAGAGACTTTATTCTGTTTCTGCTGGTTGGCTGTCTTATTCATGGCTAGTTGCCTCTATAGCCATGACAGGAAAAGAAACTGACAAATTGACTTTGGGCCAGGAAGTGTTTCTCCACCCCACAGTGTGTAGTGGTTCTCCTGAGGAAGACCCCAGAGAGATGGATGTAAAATGCCCAAATAGTGCACTGTTAGGAACTTCTCACGGACCAGTCCTATATCCAATTCTGTAAAATTTCAGACTAACCAGCCTGCTACCAGATGAAAAAACCTAGCAGAGCCTCTCCAAGACAACAGCCACTTTAGGATCATCAGACTCCACTGACCAGACAGGAGGCACAGCATGGTTATGGTCCTGTGCTGTTGCAGTAGATGCAGCCAGGGTCCCTTGGCACACACCCATGTGAGGGGAGATGACCAGGCCACTCTGGCTCTACCAGCAGGAGCTTGCAGCTCAATTTGTCCAGGCCTGCATTGGCAATGTAGAAGGCACATGTGGCTCTGATGGAAAGCAGGGCCCCTGGCCCCAGCTACTGCTGACCCTGCAGCTGAGGCTGCTGTATTCTCCATCCACTCCACCCAGAGGTTGGTAGGCCAGGAGTATCAAGTTCCATCAGCACTTCCTGATCCCTGATTCACCTGAAAACAACTGATGTGGTCCAATCTGTCAGACCTGTCCTAACAGATGCACACTGGTGGGAGAAGTTCTGTTCAAGATGAAAGCAGGTACACTGGGGCCACAGATGTCACCTTGTTAGGATGGTATGGACCGAGTCTCTCAGCCAAGGGACTTCAGCACAAGGGTCTGAGATTCTAGCATCAAGCTAGACACTTCACTAGGGGAAGGCCAAAGCCATCACTACGTACGAACAATCTTTATGCATTTGCCATGGCTCATGTCCATGATGAATTCTGTGTAGAAAGATGGCTCATCTCCACAGCCATAAAGAAAACCAAAAACAAAGAAGAGATCCTGGCCCTACGAGAGGCCATATGGCTACCAAGAGAGGAATTCATTGTCTATTGCAAAGGTCATCAAAAGGAGAGTCCCTAGAGGCCCCAGGGAACAGGGCAGCAGACGTGGCCACTGGGAAGGTGGCCCTGGAACCTTTGGGGCTTCTCCAGATCTTGGTTACCATCCCTGAACCTGAATTGTTCCAGAGCCCAAAATATGTACAAAGAAAACAAGTAGCCAAAAAGAGAAGATGGCAAACAGGAAGCAAATGGGTGATTATTCTTCCTGGATGAGGGACCTATACTGCCTGCCATTATCAAAAGACAGATGGCCACCAAACTCCACAAGACCACCAACTGGTGTGAGGAGTTGGGGGGAGGGAATTAAAACTGATGAGTTACTCAGTCCTAGATATTACAATAGATTCTGCTTTCCACTCTCCTTGAGATCCAACAATGCCCTAGTCTTCACAGCCAAAGTTTTCTGAAATCTAAAAAAAAAAGGTCCTAAATGTTGATTAGAAACTACATTATGGCTAGAGAACGAACCCAAAACTCAGGACAAGTAAACTAAATATGCTGTTAGAGATAAGCGAAAATTGGGCCAACCTTGGAACTTTTGCCCTCCTGAGGGACAGATACACGCCATATCGAGATGTTCATGAGGTTAAAATCACTAACAATTCCCCACTCAATTCCTTACAGGCCCTGCAACGAGCCCAGAGACTATTTAACTGATGGTTCTAGAGGCCATGCCCTTGGCCAACAAGTTCCAGCCTGGTAACATTATGTGAGTAAAGAGAATCCTGACCTGGTGCCTGGAACCAGCATGAAAAGGCCCACACCCTGTGCTCCTCACTACTCCTACAGCAAAGAAGGTCACTGATATCATCCCATGGACCCACCCCCAGCTAAAGGAAGCTACAGCAGATAAGAGCAGAAGCATGTTCATCAGGTCCTCAGACCACCTGAAGATAAGACTGATGGGAACCCTACAATTATGGTTGTCTGCTGTGGAATTTACTTTAACTAAGCAAAGAAGTGCTACGTTTGTTTATGCTGCTCATTGTTTATTTTGTTCAATGATGTAAAGATGTTTTCTGTTCCATCTTGCCTGCCTAAGGCACTTGATTGTGTGAGACCAAAATGCTTTCACCCTAAAACTAAGGCCTAAGATTTCTCCTTTTAGGTACAGGCCATGAGTTACTGAAACCAGTCAGTCCAGATTCCAGAAACCAGGAAGTGTAAAAGTACAGAGTCACAAGGTAGTCACAAGGTAATGACTGCCAGACTATGGAATGTCCTCTCCCTGGTTCCCTAGGTAACTGACCATAGAAATGTCCCCACCTGAGGGCAGCCAATGAGAAATGGTGGCAGGCAACCACCCCCTTAGAAATAAGATTAAGCCATGATTTCTAGAAAGCCCCTAGAAGCGAGCCAATCAGAATTGTACCCGTACTAGCACCACTAAATGATGTAACCTTGTGGCTTTTGCCTTTAAAAACTGAGCTTGCAGAGAGGCGGGCACTTCCTCCAGCCTCCACTGTGTTGGATGTATTGGACGAAGTCCCTGCCTAGGCTGTATTGCTTTTGGATATGCTTTTGGATATCCCAAATTAAACCTTGCTTTTGCATTCCGGCATGCTTGTCTTTGGTGGTTTCTCTGGGGGTCACCATCTGGGCACAATAGATTGGCCTAATAAAAAGTTTAAGGGTCTTTAGCTAGGCAGTGGAGGGATAGGTGGGGCTGAGAGGCAAAGGGAAATATTAGGAGAAGATATTCCTAGGTTTGTGGAGAGAGAAGAGAGACTGAGGGTGAATGAGAGAGAGAGAGAGAGAGAGAGAGAGAGAGAGAGAGAGAGAGAGAGAGAGACCTGGAGAGACCTGGGACCAGCCAGCCAGGCAGACAGACAGACAGACACAGAGGAAGCAATGGAAGTAGGACACACAGAATGAAAGGAAGGCAAAAAGCCTCAAGCAAAATATAGATGAAGAGAAACAGGTTAACATAAGTTAGAAGGACTAGCAAGAAAAGAGCCTAAGTTAAGGCTGAGCACTAATTAATTAATAATAAGTCTCCATGTCATGATTTGGTAGCTAGTTGGTGTCCAAAAGGAAAGCTTGTTACAGTTGCCCTATTTTGTCTTTGTTGGCTCCCAGTGTGTGGTAGTTTGAATAAGAATGTCCCCTGTCCTGACTAGTCTTATGTCAACTTGACACAAGCTTGAGTCCTCAGAGAGGAGGAAGTCCCAACTGAGAAAATGTCTCCATAAGATCAGGCTGCAAGCAAACCTGTAGGGCATTTTCTTAATTAGTGCTTGATGGACGTGGGCCCAGACCACGGTGGATGGGCGTACCCCTGGGATGGTGGTTCTGTATTCTATAAGAAACCAGGTTGAAGAAGCCATTAGGAGCAAGCCAGTAAGTAGCACTTCTCGGTAGTTGCTTCAGCATGAGTGCCTGTCTCCAGCTTCTTGCCCTGCTTGAGCTCATGTTCTGACTTCCTTTGAACTGTAAGGTGGAAACCCGATGAACCTGTTCCTCTCCAATTTACTTTTTGGTCATAGCATTTCCTTGCAGCAGTAGAAAGCCTAACTAAGACAGCCCCATAGACTCATATTTAAATGCTTAGTCACCAGGAAATAGCACTATTTGAAAGGATTAGGAAGTGTGGCCTTGTTGGAGGAAGTGTGTCACTGGGTGTAAGGATTATGTCCTTAATTACGTCACCAGCCTAAAAGATGGCGTGCCCTCTGTGAGTTCTCTTTTTCCGCACTCTCTCCTTCCGTATTCCCCCCTCCACGTGGTCCTTTCTCTCTCTCTCCCTCTTTCCCTCTCTCTCCCAATAAAGCTCTAGAAAGGTAACTATGGCTCGTGACTCTCCTCCAGCACTCTCCTCTGTCGGCATGGCCGCAGGCGGCAGTGGCCAGCCACAAGCACCGCCCCTTAACCAACACTGGGGCTGAGCTTTGAGGTTTCAAAAACCCACACTAGGTCCAGTGCCTCTCACCCTGGCTGTAAGTCAGGATGTCTTCAACTACTTCTCCTGCATCATTCCTGCCATGCCTGTGGCCACGCTTTGCAACATGATGATAATGAATCTCTGAAACTATGAACCAGCCCCAATGAAATGATTTTTATTTATTGGAATTGCCTTGGTCATGGTGTCTCTTCAAAGGAATAGAACAGTGACTAAGACACTGTCTGAAAGGCTCCAAACTTTCTAAGCCAGTACTGTAGCACGAATCTTAAAGGTACTTATTAATAAAGTCAAACCTGAGGCCAGTTATTGGGGTAAATGCTGGAAGGTCAGAGAACCGGAACAAGTCACAGCTACCTCACCTCGCTGGATCCTCAGCTGGTCTTGCTTCCTCAGACTGGAGGCCTCTGAGTTCTCATCCAAAATGGGTCTCAGCTGAACTGCTGCTAGAAGCCTGAATGCTTAACCAGGCCAAATGTTTCTCCAGGCCAAATGCTTCTCCAGGCCAAATGCTTCTAGTTTCTGGTCCTCACGCTTTATATACCTTTCTGCTTTCTACCACCACTCCCTGGGATTAAAGGTGTGGCTTTCTGGGATTAAAGGTGTGTATCACCATGCCTGGCCGTTTCCAATGTGGCCTTGAACTCACAGAGATCCAGAGGGATTTCTGTCTCTGGAATGCTAGGATTAAAGGCGTATGCTACCACTGCCTAACCTCTATGTTTAATATTGTGGCTGTCCTGTTCTCTGACCCCAGATAAGTTTATTAGCATACACAATATTTTGGGGAACACAATACCCCCACATTTCCTCTCTTTTTGTCTAAAATTAAAAAAGCTTATAACTAATACAAGAAAAACTATATCCAGTAAGTATATACAATACATATAGTCAAGATTACATTAACAATGTCTAGTCCATTAACATTTGACAGATTCAGATAAAAAACTCCATTATATATTAACAATGTCCAGTCCAGTAACATTTGACAAATTCAGTCAAAAAATTTTCATTACTTATCTTATAGAAAACAAGTAGCTCCTTTTTAAAAGTAGATTCCATAATCTCCCTTTTTATCTTATCATATCCATATTCTCTCTTTTTTCTTTTCATAATACATTCAGTAGTCTACCTTTTGTCATTTTTATATCTTCCTCTTTTTCTTCAGTGTAGATTCAGTGATCTACCTATTTATCCTATTTTTCTTTATCTTTTTTCTCAGAGTAGATTCGATGATCTATCTCATATCTATTTTCTCTTTTTCTTTTTTCTTTCTAGGGGTGAAGATATCTTTAGGGAATCTTGAAAAGAAAATTTTGGGGTTAATTGTCAAGTCCTGTATCATTTGTTACAGTCTTTGCATAATAGGAAAGTTCAGGGCTTGTCATAAGTCCTTGCTCGAGTAGTCCGTCAGGCTGGATCATCTCAGCCAGCCATCTCAAAATTGTCCTAAACAATTTGTACTCCAAAGTCGATCTTTTCTTGGTGTTAATCAGCTTAATAGCTTTACCGTAGTCCATGTAGAATCATCATTGTGGGATCCTGTCATCCTTTTGAAGATTCCAAAGTCACTGTTAGGCGTGGTCATGGTTCCCTGCAGACTTTTTTTTTTTCCTCTGTGGTTTGGAGTAATCACAGTCTGATAAATGTCTGTCTCTCAGAACCATGAACATTCTTCCCTAGAAGAGAAAATCTTCACAGCAGTTTCTCCCCACCATTTGTCTTGCCAACCTTTTTCAAACTGACCTTTGCCGATGCTTTCTTGTAACACGATGGTCCTGGTAATTCTTCTCTGAACAAGCAGCGGTAAACCCTTTGTCCCAGGTAGCAGCATCACCGCAGTCACCAACACGATGAGAAGCAGCCAGCAACGTGGAGCAGCAGCCACTGCCTCCATGGACCCACTGCTGTTTGTGGTTCGGTCCGGGCCAAAGCTTCTCCCAAGCCTCCTAGGCCGGCCTCAAACTCGGGATCCTCCTGCCTCTGCCTCCTTCAGTAAATCCTACCGGCATGCACCACCACAACCAGCCGAGTGTAGCTCGGGCCTGAGTTGGGGCCCACAAGCACCTTTTTCATGAATTCGTACCACTAACGTTGGGCGCCAGATGTAGCACGAATCTTAAAGGTACTTATTAATAAAGTCAAACCTGAGGCCAGTTATTGGGGTAAATGCTGGAAGGTCAGAGAACCGGAACAAGTCACAGCTACCTCACAGTACCTTGGGTACGAAAATGAAAAAAGACCAGAATTTGGAAGCTCATAGAAATTCCACTTCCAACCCAGCAACTGTAAATGGTATCAACCTAAGCTCATCCTACAGGACTTCCAAGGGAAGGGTACCTGTTTAATGTCCTAAGATAGTTTCCACTGTCAAGATTTCTGTAGCCATACACAGCAGGTTAATTCTAGGAATGGCAGTCAATTGTATTTGTAGGCCCCAGAGTTTCCATGGCTTGCTTGGACTAATAGTTTAACTAATTATGCATCTGAGTTGTTTGCTTGGGAAGAGGAACCATGCCTTGTGCTCTTGTGCATTTTATACTATAGGTATCCATCCATAATGTACAAGAGGGCAGGGCCCACCTAAATACAGATTCTGAGCATTCCCATTCATGCTAAGCTGTCTCTATTCTCATCCCCATTGGTGCAGGTAGGCATTTCAGGCTCCACTGCAGTTGGAACATTACCCTTAATCATGGGGGATGAAAACTTTAAGGAACTCAATGTTCAAGTAGACATGGACATGGGCCATCTAAAAAATTCTACATCCTATTTGGAAGCCCAGTTAGATTCCTTAGCTGAGGTTGTTCTTCTGAATCAAAGAGGATTGGACCTCCTCCTTTTGAGACAAGGAAATCTCTATATTGCACTGGGAGAAACTTGTTGCTTCTATGCCAGTGAGTCAGGGATAATTATTTTAAAAAAAGCTGGAGAGATGGCTCAGAGGTTAAGAGCACTGACCGTTCTTCCAGAGGTCCTGAGTTCAATCCCAGCAACCACATGGTGGCTCACAACCATCTGTAATGAGATCTGGCGCCCTCTTCTGGCCTGCAGGGACACATGCAGACAGAACACTATATACATAATAAATAAATAAATCTTTAAAAAAAAAAATAACCTTCAAGAGAGAAAAAGGAGATGTCAAGAATCTAATAACTTTGTTTTCATGGTGCCTCTAATTAACTACTCTACTTACAGTCATGGCTGGGCCATTAGTCTTTTTTTGTTAGCTCTTGTGGTGGTGGTGGGGGGCAAAACAGCTTGACCACACAGTTGCCATGACAGGCTTAGAGGCCCCAGACACAGCTTCTGGCAGGTAACACCTGGACCCAGGAAAAGCCATAAACTGACTCCACTCAGTGGGGTCTGCATCTAAGAGGAAAAACCTGACATTCTAAACATTTCCCACATCTCTAGACAAATGTCAGCCAATCAGGGTCCTGAATTTTGGAAATCCCCTCACCCCAACCTCTGGCATGATAAAAACTCACCTGAGCTCAGGGCTCTCTGCTCTCATCTGTACACCAGATAGACATAGAGACCAAGCTTGGAGCTTGAAAATAAAGGCTCTTTGCCTTTACATATGGGACTCAGTCTCTGTGGTGGTCTTTTGGGGGTCCCCATGATCTGGACATAACAGCTCTCACTATGGTAACTTGCTTGTTCAACTGCCTACTTAGCTGTACAAAAGGGAAAGTAAGTTCTGTTAAAGTGCTAGTGCTAAAGAGATGATATGATCCCCTGCCCCAGAGGAGTCCACACTTGCCCGTAGAAACAGTGGGGAACATAACAGGCCCCGGACCTTAGCCCAAATGACACCATGAACGAGGTATCATTCGTGCCTTCAAACCCAGCATGTAGGCAGGACCACCTGCCAAAATGAAAACAAGATTTCTAATCCATCAAACCCATCATTCTGGAAATATCCCTAAATGTCCTAACCTTGCTTTTTGGCTTCTGCAGTTCTGCTTCTTGCTAACTGTTTTTGCTAATTGAGGTGTGTCAGTCCAGGATGCGTTTTTGTACTTAAAAATTCACCCTGAAGAAGGATCAGGACTATACTGGGTCCCAAACACCCATTGTAGTTACCATCTAGTAAAGACTTTTTATTGCCTTGAACTCTTAACCAAATGGTCTGCTCTGGTGGATACCTCACAAAAAATGCAGGGACCCCACTTGGTCCCTGTGTGGCTAACTCCAGGGATCCATCATTACTTCCAGAACAATGGCCAAAATTAGGCCTCCACTCTCCCAAATGCTCAAGAATAAGAACTGTTCCAAGAAAACTTACTGGCCAAAGGATATGAATCCATGCTATTATATACTAGTAAGAAGTTGGTGACTATGTTACTCACATTTTCTGGTGTTGCAAAAATGACTTGATGAAAGGAATTTAAGGAAGAAGGGATTTCTTTTGGCTCATAGTATTTTTTGGTTTTTATTACATTTTTCATTTATTTTACATACAGACCACAGTTTCCCCTCCCTCCTCTCCACTCATTCCCTCCTCCCGCCTCCCATCTACCCTTCCCATCCACTCTTTCCCCTTCCATTCAGAAAGGGGCAGACCTCCAACGAGAGTCAACAAAGCAGGGCACATCAAATTAAAGCAGGACTGAGCTCTTCCCCATGCTTTGAGTCCTGCGAATTTCATGATGTCATTGTTGTTTATGGCTGAGTAAGACTCCATTGTGCAAATGTACCAAATTTTCTTTTTCCACTCTTTGGATGAGGGACATCTAGGTTGTTTTTAGGCTCTGGCTATTATGAATAGCTCTGCTGTGAACATAGTTGAGCAAGTTTCCTTGTGCTGTGATTGTCGGCTCACAAGTTTGAGCGTATAATCCCTCATGGTGGGGAAATGACGGCTGTAGACAAATTTCTAAATGGTCTTATTAAATA
Organism: Peromyscus nudipes; assembly: GCA_902168325.1. NCBI lineage: Eukaryota > Metazoa > Chordata > Mammalia > Rodentia > Cricetidae > Peromyscus > Peromyscus nudipes. The sequence goes on from CABHPH010158576.1 coordinate 39,945, forward strand.
AAAAAACCCAGAGACAGATACAGGGATGAAAACCTGAGAGATCAGGGAAATAGGGAAAGCCACAGCTAACCTTACCTCACCCATTCTGCAGCTTCCAAGGCAAGCTACTCCCTGTCTACCCACACCCATATGCCTTTCTGTTCTGTTCTCTCCTTTGCTCTCTCAGCCCAGCTACATCACTTCCTCTTTCTGTCCAGCTCTGTCACTTCCTGTCTGTCTGTACAGACCTCCAGACATCCATGGTTAACTAGTGTTGGAATTTAAGGCTCTGTTCCCAGTATGGCCTTGAACTCACAGAGATCCAGACAGATCCCTTATTGCCAAATGATGGGATTAAAGGCACGTGCTACCATTGTCTAACTTCTATATAGTGACTGGATTTTTCCTGTGATCTCCAGGCAAGTTTTATTTTATTGAGAGACACAGTATATTGGGGGACACAATACATCACCACAGTTGGCAAGAGAAATAAGTAGGCTGCTGGTCATATTGTACCCACAGTCA